>CM057818.1:57438143-57455643 GCA_030067965.1 Latrodectus elegans | reverse complement strand
CAACAGAAATTTACAGAGTTCACTAATACAGTTGTAGTCTTAATGAACCGAAATGTCAATTTAACCTATGAAGAAAAGTTTTCTTATCCAAATTATTATTATCCTAATTCTTATCCTAATTCTTATTATTATTATTATGTAATTCATTTGATGATGTTGAAAATCTTCTGACGGAGGGAAGTTATATTGTAAATTCATAAATCAAAGCATAAGTTTATTTAATCTCCTAAAAAGAGATTTCTTAAAGAGAAATGCAATAAGCTTTTATTAAAATTGACTACATATAAAGAGTCTACATTTAAATTATACGTAAAACTTTGAATATTTTAAGCCTTTAAGCGCTTCGCTTGTGTGATTGGCTTGTAATAAAACAGTTAATAATCCAAGCATTCTGTTTGCTCTAGGGAGGAAATTAATTTATAAACGATAAAAATAATAAATATAACATTTATATTAAATTTTTAATGTTACTTTCTCTATATAATTTCTCTCCGTTAATAATTCACTGCTTCTAATAACTGTCATTATAATAATTATTGTACTATAGGATGGTTTTTACATTTTTAAGTGCTTTGTCATATATGATATTTAGGATCATATTTTAAATGCAGCTTATTTCAAGTGCTTATAAATACATATATTAATAAATAAACAATCTCACAATGATTAGTTTAAAAAATAAAAATGTTCTAAATCACGATGTAAAGATGTCTTTCTGACCAGAAAATATATAATTCATTTATACTTTAGAGGAGAAACACCCAGCACATTATCTTTTACAAATAAATTTCATTATCAAAAACATTTATATTCTTCTCGCTGTTCAAAGGGCTCCAAAATAAAAGCGTAATATAATTCTTGATTGAAATATAACAACTTCACATTCTTAAAATAATCTCAAATATCATAACAGCACTTTTTTACGAAAATATATTTTCGTAAAAAAGTGCTTTAGAAAACATATTTTTGGGCTTCAAGGAAGAAAGATTCCTAATTGAGAAAATAAAAAATGTTATGTTTGGCAGTGGCTCTAAATACTTGTATTGTTTTATTTAAATAAATAATATCATGCACCAAATGATAACGCTGATTAATAATAAAATATACCTTTTCCATTCCGATTGATACAAACAAAATCATAAAGACTGCAAATTAGGCACTGATATCTTTTATAATAATGATGCCTCAAGAATAAATATTCCAAAAATAAAATATTCAAACGACATCTAAATTTCAAAACGTTTCTATTTGAATACAGTGAATAATAATCATTCAATTATAACTATGTAAATAAAATATAAAATAATGAGTTGATTATGACTCCAGATTTAAAATATATAATAACAAAATTATTCACACAAGTTTTGGCCGAGCTGGCAGCTGAATGGTTAGGGCTCTTTCCTTCGGTTCCACAGTTCGTTGGTTCGAATCCGATTTTGGGCATGGATGTTTGTAGTGGTTCAGAATATGCTTTAAGCCGTAGGTCGCGGTCTAATTAGCCCTCGTGTGCAAAAAGTGACCGTTGAGCGACAAACCAAACCTCGCAAGTTTTAATACTCATATTTTAAATGCATTTGTATTAAGTCTGGCGTTAAGTCTTTATGCAAAATTCAGCATATCAGATTTTATTAACGTAATTTCGAGTAAGATTTTTCGATAAATAATTTCTTATGGTGATATTTGCAAAATAATTTGAAACCAATACATGGTTATACTGATTTTTCTTTAAAAAAATTACTTGGATGATGTATTATGTTTTTAAGTATATAAAAAAACTAATATTTTATATATACTTAAAAATAATATTTTAAGTATAAATAATAAGGAAATGTTTATGTCTCTCTTATGCAATAATGTTTATATGCAGATCTCTTCTGGACAAACAATGCTTCAACTCATTTGGGTATTTTAGCTCATATTCAGGTTTTATCTACATTTCTATGTAATTCAATAATTACTAAATTCTCTTGGGTAAAATTATGTAAAAAAAATTAACAAGTTTAAGATGCCTTTATTTATCCACCACCACAATTCATTCACAGCTCTTGTTTTTATTTTCACTCATATATTCAAAAAATACTAATTTTCTTACTTAAAATTTGGTAATAAAAATTAATATGTTTGAGATTCCTGTATTCATTAACCTTTACATGAAGAAAGTTCATTTTTCAAATACACTATGTTATGGAATTTAATACTATAATGATCTAGATTATAAATGACACTTAAATATTCTTCATAATTTAAAGAAAATAGAATTATCATAATCTCATCATAAACATTTTTGTCCACAATGTTAAAACATTTTGAATAAATAAAAATTTTTTTATCCTTTTAGAGAAATAAACAATGGAATGAAGAAAGAAATATCCAAATCCCCCGCGATAGCTACTGTAAGTTTTTTATGAGAATATTATGCAAAGTAACAAAAAAAAAGTTTTCTATAAGTTTTATTTATAAATGTAAACATAAAGAACCATTTTTAAATCTCTTGTTTGTAAACATACCTCTTTCGTTTAAACATTTTACATGTTTTTCATTCTTGGTAATTATGTAAGAGTTTTTACAAACTTGATATTCCGTACCAAATTGAGTTTTTTAGTGTTTTTTTTTATATACACATAAGGCTTTGAATTTATTTATTTTTACGCATATTATCATAATCTTAAAAATATAAAGCTTATAAGAATTTGATCTTCCATAAAAGAAATGCTATTATTTTACATTTTAAAACATGTTGCTTTCTTACCCAGATATTCTCAGAGTTAGTTTTTATGCAAATAGCTATAATCTTCAAAACTGTTTTAAACACATGTTGCTAAGAAAAAGTTATAAGTAACTTAAATAATTGAAGATATAACAAAAAAAGGAAGAATATTCTCTGTTTTTAAAGAATAACAAACTAGGTGTAGTAAATAATAAGTGAGTAGTTTTTTATTTGCTTAAATTTTAAAAGAATTTTATCAACATACTATTCATTTAAGCATCTTAAAATTATTTTTTCTAGAAGTTTAGATTTGAAATGCAATTATTCCACAAGCACATAATTAATCAAATATATAAATAAGTATATATTATAAATAAAAAAATTCTAAAAATGACCAATTAAATTTAACTTGCTCTTTAAATATTCAATGATAAATTCTTCAATTTCTACAGAACATTTTAATTCTATGATCTTATATTAACAGCGCGAATCAAGTAAATATGCACTTGTCGCTTGGTTAAGGATGAAGAAAAGTAAACATTCTGAATACTCAGTTTTGTGGAAAGCTCCGCCTCGATTCCGTCATACGTGACGTTATTTCGTGGATTGCTTGTGGACAGCAGGTCCACGTGATCTACCATATCCGGGTGACGGTGAACAGTTTTGCTGTCAGCCTAAAACACGTTATTTGGATGACATTCCATGAAATGGTAGATTTTGTGCCATAGCTTTATTTCAAAACAAATTATCTTTATCATCATAAGTTTCGAAACTGCAGCGGACATCTTAGCATCCAAAAACCCTTGTAAAGCATTTGAGCAGATTCTGCATCATTAAATTCCTAATAAATTTTCCCAATAAGAGTGCCATAATTACACCTCACAAAGGAGAAAATTTCCAAGCACCTATCCAGACAGACAAACAGTCCTATTGAAAATCGAATCTGTTATTACACCTAATGTTCGACTAGTGACTGGCACTGACCACGAGATATTTCATGCCAAGAAACATGGTCTTACCACTGTACCATAGCTATCCCAGAACCATAAGAAAATTTTTTTTAATTTATCACTTTGCATCACGGAATATAATTACAGCTCTGAATAATTAGTTTTTACTATAAATTTTGCTTCACCAATGCATACTTCAAAAATATAATACATTCCTGCTAATGTTTGAATTTTAAATGAAAAATTAACCACTATCTTGCTTTTCTTATTGTATTTATTTATAAGTACGTTTTTATTTAATGAAAGAATATTTTGATAATATAGTGTAAATCATTCATAAAGAAAATAACTTTTTTATCATTTACTATTAGTTTAAGAAATTTCTCTTTGGTAATACTGAATTAATAAGTCGATATGGGGTAAACTTCATTTACTTAAAAAATCATATTGTTAATGCCTTTATGTTAATAAACTTAGTCTACTTTCAAAACGTATCTTTTTTACAATTTAAAAATAACATGAATTAAGGCACGCTATTTGTATTACACTGACTGAAGTTTTTAATATACTGACTTTATGAAAACAGCTTTTAAATAAATGGAAAAATTATAATCAGTTAGCAAAGGACATCACAGTAAAATTTCCATAAGTAAAATTATTTCTGCGGAGTTAAAAAGGAAACAATTCTTGAAGTGAAAAATTTTGGAGAAAAACTGCTGGAAAAAATATTTTTTGTCATATCATCTTTTACTAAAAATACTTTTTGTTTTTCAAGTTATCTTCCTTCTTTTAGTTTTCAAGTAGAAATTACATTTCTTTGATTGCAATAATATAATATATCATGATGTAAATCTTCAGCAATAATTATGGATTGATAACAGAAAAGCTTAGAAATATATTAAGCATTTCTTTCAAACCTAATTCAGTTTCGTGATTGTTTTAATAAGAATTTAGATTGAAAAAAGTATATTCTAAAAAAATCAAGAGAAATATGTTTTAAATTTAACTGATAGATGTCAGTTATTTGTTTTTTGGTGTGTGTGATGAAACTCTACATAACTACATATATAGGAAAATTACTAACACACCGAGAATCACATTATCTCATGCAAAAAGAAATATACTTTCTGCAAATTAAATGTATGCAAGCAATTATAGAGAGATTTATGAATAATGATAAAATTTATTTTTCCAACGGCCAAAAATAAATATTATTAAAACACAGAAGTGAATGTAATTTTATTATGTTCATAGAGTAATCAAATTAAGCTAGAACATCAACGGTTATAACTCTAATGATTGATTAAAATGTTTTAGGTTCGATTAATCCTTCAAGTGGGGAAGAATGGATTACATCAAAATTCATTATAAAAGGAGGGTTCCAATTAAATCAGTCTTCGTGTTAAAAATGATGAAAAAAAGGCTCAATTAAACCGAATTTCGCTCATCAGAAAATCATATTTCAACCTTTACATTGTTGTACTATTTACATTGAATTAAAAGGGATTCACAAACGATATTAAACCTTATTAAAGGTATTTGGAGACCATTATATTCTTTACGGAATCGATAAAATTTTCTTATATTAAGTTTTCCTTCAAATTATTAAAGACATTTATCTCCCGTGTAAACTTATTTGATCTTTCAATGATTTGGAACGTTCCACAATGTTTTTAAGAATTTTCTATAGTTGAAAGTCGCAAGAATAGGAATCGGATGGCACCAGCAGATTTGCAGTTAGAAACGGATGAGTAAGGATTATGTTAAAAAGGAAGTTTTCTAGCGACAAATGCTTTAAATAATATGTGGAGTAGTACAACATTCTGCAAGAAGCTCATTAAATGATAACATCCTCTTCGCTGCAGTTAATGGTGTAAATAATACCATATCCTATATCGGTGGGCCTTTAAGTATTAAAAGAACAGGTCATTGGTGTACATTTTAACTTCACTCTTAAAATTTAGAGCTCACGACTTTTCAATGACTTTTCAGAAGTGTACAGCTTTCTGTCCGAGTTCTTATGTTTGGACTTCATGGTCCATATAAACATCCGTTATGCAAATGCATAGATTATTCTAAACTCAAATGTATCTGTTGTGTTCTTAATATCACCATTTAAAAGTAAGAGCTCGCTAAAATGTGCCACAAAAATGTATTACTAATAGAGACCCAAATTAGAGTGGTAACATTGAGAGGAAACTATTATAATAACCTAAAAAAATTTATGACTTAATATTAAAAAATACTTATTAAAAATATTTGATATTGCCTTTTCTTGACCTTTCTGTGCGTGGTACAGATTTGCATTGAAGGTACTCATCACATTCTTGTCTATCTGAAATAGCAGTTTTAAAACCTTCAATTTGATGCTCACAGACCCTTGTGCATTCTTATTTTGATTAACATATTACGTAATTAAAATTTAATTAATTATTACAAAAATTAAGTGTTTGAATATTTATTAAGCTCATTACCAATTTTTCATAACTGCAATGCCATGCTCTTTATGTAACTTCTTATGATGAAAAATTTAAGAAAAGAACAATGGAGCACTAAATTTGTTCATGCGTAAAATGCTAATTTTTACATGTCTCAGTTAATGTATTTTGTACAAAAACATGAGCATCAGATTTTAACAATTTTACTGTCATTTAACACAGTTTTTATACTTTCAGCATTTTGTGTTCATTTTTTTCGCTCTTATTTCTTTGCAGTGTGATTTTTTCTAGATTTTAAATTGTTTCCTGATTAACATCTTTTTGTTGTTGTTGTTGCATGCCCCCGAGGACAGCAGCTCTAGATCAGATCCATGAGCGCATGCACCTTCAAAAAGTCCTCCACCTTAAGTGGATTCTCCATCAGATCTCTCCCGGAGAGACCAAGACATTGAAGAATATTTTCAGAAGAGGCCTGTTCATTTAAACATTTCGAGTAAATTTAGAATTTCTTCATACCCTCAACGAATTTCAAGTAACTAAGATGGCCACTTCTGAAACGAGGGATGGCCGTTTGTTCTTGCCTATTCAGAGCGAATAGTTTTGTTCTTGCCTATTCAGAGCGAATAGTCAGAGCGAATAGTTTTGTTCTTGCCTATTCAGAGCGAATAGTTTTGTTCTTGCCTATTCAGAGCGAATAGTTTTGTTCTTGCCTATTCAGAGCGAATAGTTTTGTTCTTGCCTATTCAGAGGAATTCCAATAGCGTGGGAAGCACCTGGACGCGATCAGTGGTACCAATGATGCTCAGGAGGGACAGTCCAAGTGGTTTTATTCTCGTGTTTAATCTTTGAGTGAATCTCCTAAAATGTCAGAGGGGCCGATGGCGCACCGTCTTCAGCCACGCCAGCTTTGGCAGTGTCCGCAATCTCATTCCCCACGAGATCCACGTGGGAAGGAATACACTGTTCGGGAATATGATGTGTTACAGACAGCCATTTTAACATTTGAAGTATTGAAACCCTAGTCCTGTCTCTCACTTGCCTCTATCTGGCCAAATTGCACTTTTACTATCAGATAAAATCCAAATCTCAGCTCCATGAGGAAGTGAATACAGGGAGTCCAGGGCTTCCTTTATGGCAATAAGCTCACTACGGAACAACGACAATAATCTGGATTTCTCTTTTTCAGTCTTAAGACACTATATAGCTGTTTGATGTAAATTCCGCTGCCAGTACGTTTGAATTCATCTTTGCTACCATCCGTGTAAACCTGTATGGTATCGCTCGGTATTTCTCCATTTCTCTCAAGGGCTACCTGCCTTAGATAGTCGATAATATCAGATCGTTTATTTACATGAACAGGCAGATTCGGATGGGAAATGAAACCATCTAGATCTTCCTATGAGTCAAGACATTGTTTCAGGTGATATGGTTCCATGGCATCTTTAGCTATATTCAGATTGGCTATTAGGCTGAAGGAGCTATTTCTCTTGAATCTCTGATTATAACGCCAACCCCTAAAATAGGTTGAAATGCGATTATGAGAGCCCAGAGCAATGAGATTATTGCACCCCCTTAAGTCCCACAGGCTGCCTCACAGTATACATTAGATGCGGGCGAGGGGGGTGTTCCTGGGCAGAGTGGGCGAAGTACGTCGGAGAGTTCTTCTCCTGGTAGGATCACCCAAGACTTGAAGGCCACTCCAATTTGCACAGCTAAATCCTGGGGCTAAGGATATTAGTCATTCCTCCTACTTTGAGCTCTCCAGTCTTATGGACTAGCTGAGGCTCTAACCCTTCCCCATTCATGAATAGTAGCAATTTCTTTTTAAAAACAATTAGTGAATTCTTCAATTTAATACAGTTTTACGGTTATTAAACTTATTTCAAATGACGTTCTTGCTCTAAAATTAACAATAAAAGTTTAAATATATAATCAAATAATTTTGAGATTTCATAAATATTAAATCACTTGGATTTATAAACATATAATGCAGAAACCTCCATTTTATATTTGTAAACAATAATAATTATTTTCCGAATAAATCAAGAAGAAAAATTATATACTTTTAATCCGTCTACAAAAGCTTTAATCTATTTTATTGCTATACAATTAATACATTTGACAAAAGTAAATGACACAAAAAATAAACACTGAATTATTTCAAAATTGTATTGTTTTAAAAGTTAAAAAAGTGATTTCTGAACTTTAAAAATGAGCATTAAACTATATATTTACATTCATTATAACTTGTCATTGCATCCCATTCATTTAATTTAGAAGAAATAAAGCTAGATAAAAATTGACTTAGATGCCAATATATTCTTAAATGTTTAAGTTTTCCTTTCCTTAACAATTTTATTGTTTGAAAATTATTCTCGATTATTTTTCATTTTTTTATTTAATTTGAAAGAAATTCAAATAAAATACATATTTTAAAAGTTTATATATATATATATATATATATATATATATATATATATATATATATATAATATATATATATATAATATATATATATAATATATATATATATATATATATATATATATATATATATATATATATATATATATATATATATATATATATATATATAATATATACAATCAAAATTAAACTTCTTTTTTTGATAAAAATTTTTTATATAAATTCATTTACTGCATTCATTTTTCAAAAATAAATTTTAAAATAATAATCATTTAGTAGCACATTTTGAAATCCTAAAACAACCTAATTTGTAAATAAAGAACAATTTTTAAAACTTAGCACGTCATTTTATTGGTTCATATCAATGATTATTTCAAAAACAATAATTATTGATTGTTCTCAATTATGTAATTCAAATTTTAATACATATATTGAAAATAAAATACAAATATAATTTTTTGATAATGTATTAATTAGATTCAAAATATACGCTACTCAGTTATTTATGATGAAAAGGGATTGATTCATTTAGCAAATTTTCTCTTGAAAAAATAACTATTCTTAAATTTTTGAAACAGTTGTTTTTATATGGCTGTATTAATTCATCTGAAGCTTTTATTGAATAGAGAATAATCGCATAAAGTATGAATGAAAAAAATATAATACTCCTTGCAAAGAATATCAATTGATCATTTAACAGAACAAAATGTATATCTTGATTTTTTTTTTTTTTACTGTACATTGCAAAATGTATATCAGCAAACTAAATATTTTAATAAAAATACGTAAAATATCTCGCAGAAATACAAAGTATGAAGGCGATTCTATTAGCCAATTAAAGTATATTACTTTCTTCAGCTATTGAAATAACGTTTGCTAAAAAAATATTTAGGAAAAAACACAATAGTTGTAAAAATTAGTTTTTATAGTTAGCGAAAATTGATACGGTGACTTTATTGATTTATTCCATCCAATTAATATATGCCTCCGAGACTTTGTAACGGTAATAAAAAGGAATTTATTCCATGAGATTTTTTCGCAGAACTATTAAATTAGCAAAAAGTATTGAATTACATAATCCCTAAAGATATTTTATACTTAATATTAAATTGAGAAATTTTTAGTGTTTAAAGTATTATATGATGGTCTTTAATTTTAAAATTTGTAAATTATTGATTGAAAATAGAATAAATATTATATTCCTATATTTCACTTCCATTTAAGAAATTATACATTAATCGTCTCTCAATCATTGCATTAAATTTTTCTACAATTATACGTTACTAATTGTGGAAAAATTTAATGTAATTAAAATTTAATTTAATTAGAAATACTTTAAGAAATCGAACATGAATTCATAATAAAATTGTTTTTAACTAATTGACATATTTTAAGAATTTACAAAATAAAAACGGTAAAAACAAGATATGAACCATCGAGGTATCATATTTGAAAATATTATTATATCGTAAAACATTTATAAGAAATATATTGCAGCTTTATATTGTTCATCTTGAATTGCATAAATGCATTTCTCAGTGAATAATTTAGGTGATACTTTTCTGTTTTTCAGTAAATTGATTGATATTAATTTTAAAAATTGTTGTTGTGTTGTTGTTGTTTATCCCCCCTGATTTAGAATAAACTAAACCAGGTCCAAGAGAGGAAGTTGAGAAATTCGACAGAAGACCCTATACCCCACATTCAACAGCTACCCCACAGAGGCACCAATACATTCTAAAATATCAGAGGGAGAGGCGGACGCTGAACATCGGCAGACAGTATAAGTCTTCAAACCGCTACTGGATTTTAAACTTCTTATGAGGCCAGTCCTAAGTCTGGATAGTGTTGTCTGCTAAAGTCTTGAACCGGTACATTGTAGAGACAGACCAGGGCACCCAGCGGCATACCAAGCATGCCGAGGTGGAATCTTTCAAGTGTCATTTATACCAGCTAGAAATAACGAGTGGATCTCTGAGATTTGAAATTCTTTGGAAGAAGGAATGGGGAGCTCGCAGCCCTCACCAGCAAGCAAATCAGCAACTTCGTTTCCGTAAACCCCAATATGCGAGCGAATCCACTGTAGACAGACAGTACCACTCTGGTTCAATGCAGCCAATTTGAGAAGAATATCCTGCCCCAATTTATCAAGAACATTAGGCCAATTCTGTAAGTACTGTATGGAGCTCTTGTTAACTGTTTATATCCAAACATCATCCGCGTCAGCTTCTAGAGCTAGATTCAATGCCTCCTTGATAGCGACGAGTTCAGAGCGAAAACCTGAACTGTAGTCAGGATTTCTAAAACTATATTGATGTTCTCCAACACTTGTCTTCATAAGAACACCACTGCCTGCTCTACCTGCATCTGATTGGCTGTCATCGGTGTAAAGAATGAGGGCCCGAGAAGGAATATAATTTATGACTTCAAGGGAGAACTGGCGCAGCATTTCTGGTTGTTCATTCTGCTTAACAAAATTCTTCTTCAGGTCTTCATTAAAAACAACATTACCAAGAGTAGTGGTAGGTGTCAGAAAATTAAAAGGAGCACATGGCTCTACCTCAATGTCCACCAAAGCCTGTTTCCACATAAACCAAGAGGGTTATCCTTTTTCAGCCTCTGATTGTTTGTCCAATTTAAAAGGAAAACTGGCGTTCTATTGTAGGGTCCGAAACTCTTAAGTGATGCAAAGAAAAATTTTAATGACAGCAAACAGAAAAAAAAATAATTCAGAGAATGGTTAATGAAACTAATTGGAAATCTAAAGTAAAAAGGATTTAAGAAAAGATTTATTTTATTTGGTTTTCTATTTCATTCATGAAATAATCTTTCACCTTTATTTTCCAATTTATGTTTAGTTATTTACTTAGCACATTATACTAAGAAAAATTCAAAATTGTCCATTAGTGCAAGAACAGACACAAAACAGTTTGATACAAATATATATATATATAGAAATGAGGTAACTTTGAATTTTATGTACGATATTTTTATGCTGATAAAATTTAAACGAATTGTGTGTGACTATTGTAATTACCAAATATGTCAACGTATTTTTATAAAATATGTATTAACTTATTTGATCCTTTTTTAAAAATTATCATATTTCTTTCCTTATCAGTTCTCATTCATCTCAGTATCTTTATATCCTTATCACTTTAAATTGGCAAATAGCAAGTGTAAAACCGTAAAAACATCGTATAACATGTTTGAGAGTTTTCACGATTTGATTAAGAATTTTAGATCCGGAAACATTTTTTACTTTTAAGGAATAAATCGTATCTTGCACCTCTAAGCAAGACCCCTTTTCTAATCATTTTAACCAATGAGACGCATCAGACACTTTTTATTACATAACCGTTCAACTGCTACAAGACAACTGGTAAAATGTATATTTTGTCAAAAGAAAATTATTACATTCCAAATGCTATTGCTAGATATTTATTTTTGATTAAATCCTTCAGTATACATATACTTTTTAATATTAGTACAATTTTTTAAATTAAACTTCGCCCTGAAATACGTAGCATAATCAACATTCTTCATCAATATCAAAAAATAATTCCTCAGACAATTTAATTTTAGGAAAACACTTTTGAAAATACGTAATTAAATATAATGCAGCTCAACATTTGGAAAAAGAGTTTTTGAATGCAATAAATGTTGAATTTAAAAATAAAAACATCTTAAAAATATGAATCATTTATAAAATAAACAATTGTTTGTATTTTGCTCATAAAAACGTTTTTATGTAAATACTTTATAAATTATGAATACAATTTGAAAAATAAACCCTTTTTTGTATTATTCTTGAAAAGTATTTTGTAAAACAAAATTTTTACGAGTTATAATTTTAATCAACCTTATTTAAAAAGCATAAAATATTAATGATTTACATGAGATAATTAAGAACAAAATTCCCTCAAAACACGTTATTTCATTAAAATTGACGAAAAAAACTGTAAATAAGAAACAGGTTTTTAATATATCAATTAAATGGAAAATTATATAAGTCTTTAATGATCAAAGCAAGACCACTCAATTAACTTAAGTACATTTGAAATAAAAGTTCAATTAAAAGAAATGATTTAATTCTAATTACTATGTAACAAAACAAAATATTTACAATGCTACACATTTAAATTATTTTATACTATAAATAGAAATAATACTATGCCTTTAAATCAAAGTGATTTCCCATTGAATAAGCAATTTTTTTGATTGAGATAGGATAATTTTTCGTTTTGATGTCATTTTATACAAGTGGTATCAAGGAACTTATTTTCTCTGTCTTTAATTTCCTTTACATGTGATTGTAATATTACGATTATGTGTCATAAACATACTATAATAAAAGACAAAATGCTTCTGTTTTTGAAGTATTACTTTTGTTCCCAAGAACTGAAATATAAAATAGTAATTTTGAAATTGATTTAAGTTATCAATTTTCTAATTTCAAATATTTTGTTCTTTAGTTTTATTATTTATTTAAAATTTGAGAAAACATGAGACTTTCACATTTATATTCATTCTCTTCATGGCATTTATCTCATACTATTAAAAATACTTCTTTCATAAATACATAATTTTAGAGTTTTGAAATTACTTTTAATAATTTCATGAAATATGTAAATTATTTTCGTAACTTTTTTTTCTCACACACAGACATTTATTATGATTATAGCCACGGATTTCATTTACTTGTTTTTTTTAACATTTAAAAATACAATTTCAGAAATAAAATTCTTACAATACGTCACAGTAGCAATTTTGCTGAACCTGTTCCTCTAACTAGTAAGGAAAACAAGAATTAAAAGAAACTGCAAATATGAAAAAAATCTAATAAGTATATTAAATGCTGAACAAATGTAATAATATTTAAAGTATCTAGAACTCCAAGCATGCAATAATCGTATTCTCACATAAAATATATCAATCGTTTAATTAACTCCACTTTATTGAATTAATTTTGTAATTTGTTATAAAGATGTGTATATCTAGGAAAGTTATAAAATTCATACTAAAATTTTCTATTTAAAATACATAGTGTTGCACTTTAAAATGACGCTATGATGTTCTTTGACTGTCTTTTAAAATTTAATCTTTTTAATGTTTCATTGGTTCCACATATATTTTACGGAAAAACTGTTAGCGTTCGTTCCTCTTCCATATATATAATACATTGAATAGATAACGCTAATTAATTTTAAAAGTATGTAAATATTTTTAGAAATAGAAAAATCCCTTTACTTTTTTTTTATAGTTATAAGTGAAATTATATCATGTGATAATAATTAAGTTTTTATTTCTGAAAAAATTACTTAACTTCATTTGTAACTGTTATTTGTTACAAAACTTTTCTCTTGCTTTTGTGCAATGATGGGTTAGAAACTGAGAAATCTTATTTAGGGCATCCTGTATTTTTTCCCAAATTCTTAAGCATATTTTCAAAGATTCTAATACATGATTCTTTTCTAGAAATATAATTGCGTACAATTATTCATAAAGATTAGAAAAATAATGAAGAAATTGTTTTGCATTTGAATTTGGAAAAATATATATTTAGTATATGTCTCTTTTAAAATTTATTCACACATTTACAGTAGTTTAAGAAGAAGAATTCAATGCATTTTCAATCTTATTCATTATAACTCGATTTTGTGGAATATTAAACATTATTAAATAAATTCAATTTGCTAAGACAATATCATTTCAAACATTTAACTTTCTTGAAAATATCTAAGTATTCTAATATTTTAACGTTATGTATTTTATATCTATTGTTCATTATATTTTTTATTAGATGTAAAATTACAGATGTAATTGAATAATATTCTTCGCAAAGAATTATTTTTCATTCATTACCTGCATATTTGTAACTAAAATTTAATAGTTTAATCTTTATGCGAATGCTTAGATATAAATTTGAATACATCTTTGCATGTGAATGAAAAGGATTGAGTAAAATTGAATCATATGAGAATACTTTTTCATAACTATAAATTTATTGTACTTCTCTTAGATAGTATTTTCTTCATTGATATTTTTAATAACTGAAACAGCATTCAAACAAATCACGTGGAACCCATTGATTCAAACCAATTACGCATTAATTTTAATGAAATGATCTCTACATGCTACCAAAAAGAATTAGAACACTTTTATAACTGTTAAATATATACAAAATAATCAAAAAAGCTAACCATTGGTAACAGTTGTTTCTTCAAATTAATTTAAGATGACTTAAAAATTATTCTTCGCGATATATTTGAAAAGTAGACTATCGCTTGCAGTGTATTCATAAATATTAACATTTCTTAATATTTTTATTTTAATAATATTGTAAAATTTTAATTCATAATAATATGATAATTTTAATTCTTTAACATCTCTATGACTATTGAAAAAAAAATTATTTAAAATATATTAATGAAGTTTACAAGCATTATCGTTTAAAATTAAATGTATAAATTGCATTAAAAATACTAGTTTTTTGAAAATATCGAGTTCTGATTCTTTGATTTTATATTTATTTTTTACAAACATTTATTTATCTTTAAAAGAAAAAATTAACAAGTCAATTTTACGTTCAAGAATTATTATTGTTTTAGGCCTAACCTATCATTTGAAAATCAATAGCATTACCATTTCTTTTGGTCAAAGAAATGTTGCTGTTGTCAACAATTCTTTGATCATCCTTAGTAATTTTATTTTTAATATGAATTTATCATATTAAGAAAAATTTAGATATTAAAGACAAATAATGCATTTTTTATATTTTAATAAAACTACACCAATACGTAAGTTAAATTAAAATTCATTAATTCAAAACTTTAGATTTTTTCAAAAAAAAAGTTATTAAGTCTTATAAGCTTATTTAGTCCAAAACCGCTAAACACACCCAACACTTTATAGTTTTTAAACCACAAGTTATAAATTCGTACGTCATAATCACATAATCATTCACACTACAGTTACACTTTATAACACGTTAAAATCACAAGAGATATAATAACATTTACAAGTTATAAATTTCATCTTCGTGGTTATCTGGTTAAACGAAGGACCCAACCTACTGACTTAAATTCGCTATGCCGTTGGTACAGTCAACTTGACTTGTCCACACGTAAGATATGTACATAAAATATATTCACATGTTATAACATAATTACACACGTTATATCACGTTAAAATCACAATCACATCCATATGTTACAAGTTATAAATTTCAACCCACGTGGTGATTTTGTTAAATGAAGGACCCAACCTACTGGATTAAATTTGCTATGCCGTTGGTATAGCCAACTTGGCTTGTCCAAGTGTCCTTAGTAACAACAACAATACAAGTTATAAATCAGAGATCGCATCATCCTCTCCAAACTCTGATACATCAGTGGATTCTTATTCTTTAAACTAGAACAAAAACTAAATTTGGATTATACAATTTTAAAATAGACATTGTTCTCGAATTGTTCTCCTCAAAAACATATGATTGGACCAGATTTCTGCGTAAGCAAGTTAGATAACAATCTACACTTATATAAAATGCTTTCCTTTACTAAAATTATGTTATATGTTTGAAGAATATTCTTATCACAGAACTTCCCTTTAATATGTGCCCACAAGATAAATTTTTGTTCACTAATAATAGGTCGATGTTAATGAACTCATAATTTTTCGAAGTAATCTGGTTGATATTACAGAAATTTTGTTGAAATAAAATTAAGGTATAATTAATGAAAACAATGTTTAATAATATATTCATATGAAGTGTAAAACCAAATTTAATAGAAACTTCATCAATGCCTAAGAACATTCAAAGAAAAATTAAGTTATTAAGTTATGCTTATATCTTTTTCAAACACACACACATGTGTTATAAATCTGTATTTTAAGCAATTCAGTTTCAATAAAATGTTGTTAAGAGATACTGAAAAACTAAGACATTTCATTCTATCCATTTTGGAATCAATTAAACATATGTTTAATTGAATTACGCCTTCTTTTATAAAAATTAATTTAAATGAAGTTTCTGTGTCTATGACATTAAACCATGATTTTTTTATAAATAAGTCTGAAATTCTGTACAAAGTATAACTACTTATAAATGTAAAAAATTATATTTCTTCTTGTATTGATTATGATATAATATCTTTGATCGTATTTTTTTGTATTCATACTCAAGCATACAGATAATAATAATCCATCTAAGTTAATATCTTATCTTTTATAGAAAGAAGCTTTCATTAATGTCTTCATATTTGATGCTTTATCGTTTTTGTTTTCATTTTTATAAAAACAGATAATATTGCAAAAAACATATCCTATACGTTTTGATGTTTTATGATGTGTATGTAATATTTTTATGCCATATTTCTTACAATTCTCTTTACTCTTGTTATACTTATTAATCAAATGGGATATTTCAACGATTTTCGATTATAATTACAGAAACATTAAATTTAGATTTTATGTTATGCATTGTTTCAGTCTCTTTCCAGTTTAATATAAATTCGAAATAATAATTTTGTCATAGTTATATTGAAACACACATTTTTCGCCATTTTTCAATTAATTTAATTTAAATTCAAAAAAGCACTTTTTATAGTGGAATTCCAAATTTCAGTCTTTGATACACATATATCTAAATATTAATTTGACTAGTTTTTTATTGTATCTGATATTAAAATCTAATGCACTATATTTTATATAAAAGATAAGTGATTATACAGAATTAAAATAAAACAGTACTCCCTCTATTTTTAATATATTAAAATGAACAAGTACTTGTAATAACTGAATAGCAAACTATATTGTTTAAAGAATTTTAGAATTTAAATAAATGATGCCAAATCATTCAACATCTAATCATATAATACATAAATTTTTACATTGCTCACTAAACTTCAGTTGTTGGTTCACAGATATTAAACTGGATTTATTTGATTTAATAAGATTAAGAATTATGGTTTAGGTAC
>CM057818.1:57345643-57433143 GCA_030067965.1 Latrodectus elegans | reverse complement strand
AACACCTTGAAAAAGATTTTCATTGCCAGTAATACAATATTCAATGCCAGAAATGCATGTAATAAATACAAATTATGCTAAAAATATTTTTTGCGATATATATATATATATATATATATGTATGTATGTATGTACATATATATACATATATATATATGTATATATATATATATGTATATATATACATATATATATGTATATATATATATAAAATAAAATAAACCATATTAATTTTTTAAAAATGCTAATTTTTAGAATAAATTAAACAAATACTTAAAATAAATTTGTAGTTAACAAAACAATAAACTTATAAACTGTAAAGAAACATAAATTAAATTCAATAAAATTTTAAACTTTCTTTCTATTTCTCAAACATTAAATTTTATATTTAAATAAAACTTCACAAGTAGCATAATATTTTGTTCATAATGTGGACATAATTATACTTTTGTGCCTAATTTCATGGAGTTATTAATCAAAACGTTTTTCTTGGTATATATTTGTTATTGAAACAGCCTCAAAACTCAAAAAAAGACAAGATATTTTTTTGAGTTTGTATGCTTGCAATGTTGTATTTTCTTGACAATTATCTTGCAATAAAGAAGCAAAAATCAATAGAATTCATATTTTATCCAAAATTCCAACTTAATCCAGTTTTCATGACACGAAGTTTCAGCTCATTTTACAAATGTTGAGTTGGTTTGATTATAAATCTTTGATCCCCGAAAATTCATACTCTCTTCTTATCAACTTGTTTTGAGATTGTGGAAACTTACACTTACTGTTATTAAATACAAATAGCTTATACAAATGATAGAAGGAGACAGAACATAATTTTCTACCACGCTTTAATTGAGTTTGGTAATTTCCTGCACCCAAAATTAATAATGCATTCACTTCTATTAAAATACCTTTCCAACTTATTCATCAGAAACTTATATCCATAGAAATAACATCGATTTGTAATATGATTTATATCTTGATGAGATTTCCATATTCTTTTCTTTGTGGAAAATTTGGGCAAAGCTACCAACACTATGCACTCGCATGATACGTTGATCAAAATCGGTGATTTAACCATTTATCCCAATTTAAAAACAATTTTATTAATCATTTGGCTTTAGGAATTACTATGTATAAATAAGAATTTTATGATTATGGTATTTTTTGAAACTGTTTAATGATTTAAAATTTTATAAGAAATCTGCAGTAAATACTATTTCCATGGATTTCTTATCGTGTTTATTATTATAAAGTATTGTCTTATTTCCCTATTTATGATAATATTTATTGAAATTGGTTCATTGAACTAAGGAGGCACATTAAATATCTTATTATTGAATGCAGGTTTTAATTCATCATGAAAGAAACAATGAATAACCATTCACAGATGGAAGGAAATATTAAATTTCCTGAAATGCTTAACTACATTCAACTTTCAACTATTGATCTTTATTTCATCAAATCATCTCTCTACTACTGTAATATATCAACTCTAAAATCTCTGGCAATTGCTGTATCAGTGATATGCACCTTTAAACTAGGAATATTTACGTGATTTATTCCAAAACTCGTTCTTCTTTAAAGGAAATCTTAACAAAGCAAGTTTTAAAATTTTTGAAAACTTCATTTGCGATTTTGAATATTGGATTATATGTCTTTTACAGATTTTATATAAACTTGAATAGAGAACACAATAATTCCTTACATGAATACATACAGCATACATAAAAACGTATCTTTTAATCATGTTAATTCTTTCATACAAGTGTTTGAATTTTTAATGCAAAGCTTAGATTACATTATTAATAAATTATATGAAATAATATAGAAATAATTTTACTCTTTTTATATGATTTTCATTTCTTTTTGTACTAAAAAATATGTATTTGCATCTGCAAACATTTAAATTGTAGTTACAGTAACGAATGAATGGAAGTGATTTAAGAAATAATTTTTGTGATTTTGTATATTTCAAGATAAAAACAATCATAATTGTACATTGGTTAAATTTTCGTTAATTTTTCCTTATTCTATAATATATATTTTTACTTATTTTATTATTTGACTCTTTTATATAATTTGTAATACTCTTTAAGAAGTGTTGTTTATGCTATTAAAATTATCCAAAAGCATATTATTATTATGAAAAGATGCAAAATATTCATTTTTACTTACCCCGACATTGTAAAGCAAAAGTTTGAGTGTGCCAGAGTAGATTTCCATTAATAAAAGTTCAAACAGTTTGAAAAGCTACAAATAGTGTAGTTGTGCGATCGATGAACTCCTATATTTTCTGTACAGATAAAATAAATATTATTCAAATATATATTTCAAAAGATTTTGTCAAAAACAAATAAATTGTTTCTATTTATGATATTTCTCTTCTTTGAGTTCATATTTAATTCTGATATTCTAGGAATATTTTCCAACATCCTAGGAGATATAGACTTCACATTTTGTACAGAATCTTTCATTTGAGTTTAAAGTGAAATGAGCATGAAATGAAACGAAATCGTAAAATAGTGTCTTTTAAATAATAAAATATGATATTTGTTTTTTATTTCTGGTTATACTATTTATCACTATTTTTGACATTATGTCACATATTGACATGAGCCTAAAGCAATCCTTTTATTTTAGCCTATAGTAAACTGAATCTGAATTCAAGCGTATTAACGTGACTCCACCAAATAATATAAGACCAGCGAATTGATTGAAACTCTTAGTCTATTGTTTCTAGGCACATTGTTTACTACTATTGTTGTTAATCATTTGACGACTTCATTTGCACATTTTATTTTAGACTAAATTGTGTGAATTAAATACAAACTCACTCAAGTCAATACATATTGATCGATTTATATAATACAAAGAATAAGTCAAAGATACTTATTCAGTTTATTTCTAACTAGTGTTTTTGCCTGTACGATGTGCCTATCAATCATTGCTCATCTCAATTTATAACATGCGAATATTTTTGAAGATTTTAATTGAAGCTAAAATGAACTACAAATACAGTCTAAATCAAATTCATATGTATTAGGTGATATAATGCAAAAAGCATTAGCCAAAAATAATTCTTCCTTGTGCCTATTAATGCTATTTATAACTTTTTATTGGTGCTTCCTGTCCAGATCAATGTCAAAATTGAGAGGGAGGATCCTCTGTTGACGCCATGTATCGATGGAATTTAGAGCAAATACGTAATTTCACCTTCTTGGTGCTTTGGTGAAACGAAAGATTCACCCTACTGATTTAAATTCGCATAGCCAATGACATAGTGAGTTTAGCTTGTTCAAATGTCATAAGTATCAACAAATAAAAATAATTTTTTTATGTTCTGTTAAACTTTATTTTACATTAAATCTTCAGTTTGTGCTTAAATTGAATTGCTTGAACTCAAACAAACATGTATGAATTAATTAATCAAATGACAAGTATGTATTTTAAAGTATACTGTTCATAAAAATTAATAATTTGGATAACTCGTCTAATTCTATCCTTATTATTTATTATTATATATTTTTATCCTCCCGTAATACAATAACTTAATTTTGCCCTCAAACATATGTTTGAGCCTAAGTTCAAAATTAAACGAATTCATGTGAATTAACTAAGAGTTGAGATCAAATGTATGATATTTCGGAAAAGTAGAAGCATATTTCCTCTGAAAACGATTACAAAAGTATGTTCGAATATGATATGTTTCAATATTTTTATGGAATAAATAGGATTATGATAAAGGTAGAATGTAGGCACAATTTGTGTGTGTGTGTGTGTGATGAAATGACATAAAAAGAAAATTAATTATTTAATTCAATTACTAAGCAATCAAACATTCCATGTTATATTTTCACTATAATGTATTTAGTTTTTCACTATAATGTAAATACTTTTTTTTGGTAAAATTTACTGAATTTTATAAATTAATCATATCGATTAATTTTTAAAAAAATTTGAACCGATATCTATTATTTTAAAAATAAATGCTTTGCATCATCTTTTAAAATATTAAGATAAAATGAAAACAGTTCTTTTTTGATTTTAGACAATTATTGAATGATTTTTTTTTCATTTAAGATAATTTTTAAGTTAAATTTTTAACAACAGTTAAGCTCGTGCTTAAATGCAATTGGAGTTCAAGTACTACGTTGATAAAATCATTAAGCACAATAAAAAAAAAAGAAATTAGAAAAATGCATACACCGACAATTACTTTCTAATGAAACGTTCTTAATTTCGAAAAACTGAAAATCCTGCAATAATGTCAGAAAATGAGAATAAAGCAATTTTGATTGGTAATATTATGATGTGATTCACTACAGAAATTGTAATTTTGCTCATTTCTATATATTTTAATGTTTTTCTCCTTTACATAATTTAACTCATTTCATAATCTCAAGCAGACATATTCTCATATAATAATTACCTTAAGAAATAACTATATTGCTTCATTAAATAAAAATCTTTCTGGAACAATGTGGATAACTTATGCTGAATGGATTTATTTTTACTTAATTATATAAATCATCAATAAAATCCATTTTGATGCACACATTGATAATTTATTAGATAATACATATGAATTTGTCATAAAATACTTAAATTCTTCAAATCAGATTTTATTTTTTGACTTAGAAAAGACTTAGAATGACTTACAGGAAAATGATTCTTAAATTGATAATACTACTTAGCAAATGGATCTTTTTTAATGATATTGAATAAAAAAACTTGAATTTGGTATAAAATGATCCAAACAAATTCCTTTCAGAAATTCTAAGAAAATCATTTGTTGGGATTACTTTATTATAAAACCTTTTCTGAAGTCATGAAAATTTTCCGATACCAGGTTCATTTTACTTAATTTGCTTAAATAAAATAATAATGGAGAATTTTAATTATAAAGTCATATAATTAGCAAAATTTTAGTCGTAAAGGAATTTTATTGGAAATTAATGTCATTAATAAATACTAGCTATTTTCTAAGTTGGTTTATTTGATTCATATTAGATGTTTAAGAGAGTTCTTTTGTTTTTAGCATGAACTCAGCCTGCCAACTTATTTTAAAGGAATATTATTTGCATGTTTTTATATATTGATTAAAATATGCAAATTTTTAAATTTAAGAAAAAATTTAATTAATAATAAATATTTTATAGTTTTTTTTCCTATTATGATGTAACAAAGCAAATTCTTTTTGCTTATGAAATAAATTATTTTTTATATGGTACCCAAACTTTTATAATAGTTTTTATTAACTAAATTAAATTCTGATTGCTTAATCTCTATATAGTAGTTTTATTACATAAAACATCTCTTGAATCAAAGATCTTGATAAATTATAAGTTACTATTTTACTGTTATTAATGTAAGCTTCAGTTATATTAACTCCTAAAATATATAATTCAGGAATTTTCCAAACAACCAAATAAATTGAGCAAAAGAAAATGTTTTCCGAAAAATGTGTGTTTTTTATTAAATAGCGTTTCTAGCAAAAACGAGATCTGTAATAATTTTTTACATTAGCTGTTTCAGAAAACTGTTCCGGCATCAGTTGCGATAGCATAAAAGCATCTGTCTACTTCATATATTTCGGAAAAAGCTCTTTAGACTTTCTAAGACTGAATGTTTTTATTGCATTCAACCATTTCAAAACACTGTTACATCTTAAAGTAAACAGTTTAAGACCTCTTATTGTATGTATTTAAAAAGGAGTCACACACACACTTTTCTAATAAATTTACTTTCACAACTAAAAACTAGTGAAAGTAGAAATGTGTGTGTGTGAAATTCAAAACATCACATGATGTGCGTCGCACTTTATTTAAATACCAAAGTAAAATGTCAAAATGAGTTTTGTGTAAATATAAATTTTTTCACCCCATGAAAAATTCATTGTAGCAGAATAAGAGAATGTGATGACAACGATGAACTAAAATTGAATGATGGGGATTTTTATTCTAATCTTAACTTTTTCCGTTTATTTTATATAAAATATCCCTTAACGAAATATTTTTTCTAAATAAAATGTGGTTACTAACATCAAATTTAATCACTTAACTTAATAGAAATCAAACTTAAGAGAAATCAAAGACTTGTTTTTATACCATCGATTCTATAACAAAAACTCATAAGAAATAAGTTGAGTGACGACAAAAATGAATCTCAAAGAAACCATTGATTGCTCTGTATTTGTTTATTGCATTATAGCTACTTCTTACAAATGCGATTTAATTCGAATAAGGTTTACTATTAAAAGTGAATTTGAATCATTATAAATACTCTCATCTGATATAAAATATAATCCATGAATTGCTGAAATTTTTATGAAAATATTCAATAAATATTTATGGTGGTAATATTGATTTCATTGCTAAAAACGTTTTAAATCAAAATAATAATTCAATGTTGAAAAAAAAGGAGAAATAAAATGCAAAGTTATGAAATTGGTATCATCCCTTCTAAGTCGAATTCAATATGAACTCTAAATTTAGTACAGAATTTATTCATAATTTGAGGTTTTGCACCACTAATGGGTTTTTTAAAGAAAAAGTTCAAAAATGTTACCCACAGTGGACGCAGTTCAGTATCAGGCAATACTTGTTTTGGTAAAATCTTCTCTGTACATGAATTGGAAATGACAATGAGAGATCTTGACCTCACTGAATCCCATGGACCTTATAGCATCCACGGCTAGAGGCTTAGTGACTTTGGTGCTAATACAAGGCAGAAACTTTTAAACATCATTAACCAACTTGGAATCTCGGATGCTTGCCAAGGGAATGTAAAAAAGCCATTATATTTTCTATCAAAAATACAGAGAAAGTAGATGGATCTCCTGAAAATTATAGTCCCGTTGTTATTACTAGTATATCATGAAAAGTTATGAAACAAAAGGCCCAGAAACCATTACTTTATCACCTTGACAACAATCGCATGACCTTTTTTCAAAGAAATAGCATGGATTTAGAAGAGGCCACAGTACAATACATTAGGTTCTTAATCTCTGCCAGAAGATCAGATATGCTTCATTTCTAGACTTGTCTCTAAAGCTTTTGAAAAGATAAGGAAACATAAATTTATTCTTAAGCTACATAGCGTTTTAGATATTAAATGAAAAGCTTTATCATGGATATATGATTTCTTGAGAGATAAACTGTTCAGGGTGAAGCTCAATACTACCATGTCAAGTAGCTAAAGCTGAGTCTAGGAGTACTTTAGAGTTCAGTTAAGACTGAACTCTTTGAGCCCCACACTTTCACTTCTCAGTGGATCTTCCAAGACTCAGTTTCCATACTTTCTACCATATAGGACCTCAATGAAAAATGACTCTTCAATTTGCCTTTGACAAGTTGCCCTTGAAGTTATAAATAACATCCCAGACGGAAATACACAAATGTAAAATGATGATAACAAGGATGAAGAATGCCACACTTGTAGTGGTACACTTATCAGAGTTCCCAATGGAATTGTCAAAATAAAGATTAGAAATCCTGATTTTTGATCAATTGTTTGAAGTGAATTTCTTGTCATCGATAAGAGACTGAGCTATGTAATGTCTTCCTTCTAAGGTCATCTGGATTCTGACTGATAGTCATAGTGCCATCCAACATTTGTCTAACTGTTGTAATGTTGGTGACAAAACTAGAACTTTCATTCTCATTAAATTAATACAAATCTCAACCTCCTGTGATGTGCATATTCAGTGGAGCCCTCGCATGCAGATATTTAGGGTAATAATGTGGTGGATGTCTTGGTGAAGAGGGGTTCTGGGGAGGATATGGTTACATCTAATTATCTGACTTACCTTGAACTGTTTCCTGCGAGAAAATATATTGATAAAATGACTTGGCTTGTACCTTGGTCAAATTCTTGGTACCTTTTCCGAATCTCCTGGTGAATCCCTGACTATGAACTGTCACAGATGCGTCCAAAGACTCTCTCTCTCTCTCTCTCTCTCTCTCTCTCTCTCTCTCTCTCTCTCTCTCTCTCTCTCTCTCTCTCTCTCTCTCTCTCTCTCTCTCTCTCCGTATAAGAAATCTTATCTTCCATCTAGTCAAAAAGCCCCACCCAATTTGACCAAAATCTCACCAAGAGCAAGCTTCTTCTGCATATATTCTCAGTTGTCTAGGTTTGTTCTACAAGGACCTATAGTTTTACTTATGCTTATCTATGACTTTTTGAGGTAGACTAAACTAGTAGATTTTGTCTAGCATAAGAATCATAATTTAGCACACGTTTGACAGTAAGACCATATTTCAATGAAACTAAGTATTATATTATTCAATTGGGGATTCTCAATGCAGTACTTCGAAATGCTTTTGCTATAAATTTTTTTTCTATAAAGGAATTGCAGTAATCATTGAAAACACATTGCTACATATGATGTAAATCTGAAGAAAATCATTCTTTCAAATAGTGATTTAAAAGACAATATTTCGTTTCTTGAAACATTAATGCAGAGATCTATAAAAGTGGTTTTTATGTGAGGATTTTTACTAGGTAAAAACATCAAAATACACCTTGAAATGGTACTGCCTCCAAAGACGAACAAAGACTCACAAAACGTTTTCAGTGTAACTTAGAAGAATATATAGAGCTGTTTTAAAATAGAAAACTCTGAGTGTGATCCAAACTACCTTTAATAACTGGAAATAGATACTGTAACTCTGTTTATGCATCACTATGATAATGGTTTTAGAATTTCCTATATTTTTTCCTTTGTGATAAGGGAACATGGTTTATTACTTGTGAATTGTTTACCCAAAAGTCAAGATATTCTAGGTGTACGTATACCTTATTGCCTCAAGCTTTCACATAAATTAAATGTCCTGGAACATTGTGTCAAAAATGTCTTTAATTGTTTAAATTCTGCTTAAAGTAATATATTTTCCCATAGTGATGAACCTAAATTCCTTTTAAACCTTTATAACAATCATATTAATGAAACAACTTTATGTGTGTGTGCTCATACTTTTAACCTGTGTTCTATAAAGCGTGTTTCATTGGTATTATATTGTGATACATAGCATTTTAACGTAGACATCTGAATAGCCACTTCTTTTCATTTTGGATCTACCGGTAACATTTATTGAAAACTATATTCCAGAGATGCTAATGCTGTGACACGTTGGGTAGATTATGACAAATGTTATCTGTCGTTTCACAGCACATAAAGGTCATTTTATAACAAGATTATGCTCAGCTATATTCAGCAAATGATTACATGTGTATCTAAAAGAACTTAAGACTCATCAGTTACCAAACATTTTCCAAAACATTCTTCTTTTACACATTCTCATTTTTATTTTTGAATATTTTTGAACATTCTGATTGTTTATTAGTTATATTTTCACTAAACTTTGAGGAAGTTGACCTATGTTTAAGAAGCAAAAATATCGCAAAATGTTACCAAGCAGTTTATTTTAATGATTTATTTCTCAGCTCTGTAAACAGTCTCAATGTGTTTCACAGAATCAGCATTAAGTGGGCAATAACTTCACAAACAAAATTTTAAAAAAATACTAAAACAAGCAATTAAATAAAATTGTAAAATATTCACACATTCACACTATTTACATTTTTCATAACTATTTAAAACTTGAATTTAATTTTCACTTCAAATAAAGTTATGGTATATAAATCTCCAATAAGACAGAGAAATTTGTACTTAATTCACCATGCCCTAATGGTATCACGATGCTTTTCAAAATTGTAAATCTCAGGTTCTAATCTCCCTTGTGAATATTATGTGTTACTCTTTGCAATGCAGGAAATAGCCCATTATCTTTGCTGTTTCCGATATTCATGTTAAAATATCTTAATTATCTTAGGCTGTTAATTCTTTGTTTTTCAACTTAAGCTGAAAATCTGTTTCTATGCAGTGTTGAAATTTATAAGTTCAGAGCTATCAAGTAATCTGTATGCGTATATTTTGTAGAATATATAAATATATTCCATTTTATATTTATGGCTTTAAAACCAAAATTTAAGGTGTACAAAAAAAATTAAGAAATGAGTAATCTTATAATGCGTTTGAATTACATATATTCCAATGATGTTCCGATATATATATATATATATATATATATATATATATATATATATATATATATATATATGTATATATATATATATATATATATATATATATATATATATATATACAGGGTGTCCACTAAAGTCCCTTGCCACCCTCTTAACTTCAGAACGGCTGCTGCTATATTCATAAAAGTGGTGTCTATGTATAGTAAAGCAGTTTAAGAGTGAATGTGGAGAAAACAAGACACGTGTTTTGTGATAAGATGGAAGCCATCCTTCAATTTTTTTAAATGGAGCAAAATGACAAAAATACCGATATAAGGAAAAGAATTATCTTAACCAATCACTAAATTTTCGGCTTAACGTCACACCAGAAATCTCACTTATTAACAAAAAAGATCTCGTTATATAATGTTAATCAAGTCAATTTTGACTTGTGTTTCAAAGACATGAACCTTGAGAAAAAAAAGAAGAGAAGATCTTAGCAATCATCGAAACTAATGTCTTGTGAACCATCTTTGGTGCTGCTCTTGGGTGAGATAATAACAATTTAGAAAAAAGATATAGTTTTAAAATATCTAAGATTTTTGATGGAGATGATACTATCAAGTCCCTGAAACTAAACAGATGGAAAATGAAAGGGTATATAGTAAGAATGAGCTCAGGACGAACAGAATTAAGAGTTTTTAATATAATCATCTTTAAAAAAAAAACCAAGGAGAGAAAACCCAAAAAGAGATGAAAAGAAACTGTGGAAGAGGACTTTGCCTTCTTAAAAGTAAAGAATTGGAAATCGCACGTGATTGCTGGAATAAGGGCCAAATGGGAACATTTTATAGCGAAGACCCAGGTTTACCAAAGGATGTCATACCGATTTTGATGATAACATACATGAATAATCTTCAGTGTAAACTATTTATAAAAAAATAACCAGCTTTGATTTTGAAATTTTCTTAAATATTTGATTTTAATTTTTATGAATCTGTCAAAAAGTTGTTAGTGGTTTCAAAAATACATTTTACATGAGAAATTAAGTATGATTTTTAAGAACTATTTACTCAAGATATTTTTTTTCTAATGGTGAGCACTTGTGTGACGAACCCTATGCCACATCAAGGCAAAATACTGCTACCCATTTGACGTTACCCATCGGGCACTTGTGAACCAAATCACGAAGGCGAGTAGTGTTGTCCGCGCCACAAACTCGTTTATAGGGTGGGCCACATTCTTACAAGAAGAGACAGAGAAACATAGAGAGAACGGAGAAGGAAAGTAACATCTATTCGAACCCCTGCTCAGGATTCAGTAGCGCTAACCATTCTGCCAACGGTGGGCATTTACTCAATATACAAATCTCACAAAACACACACATTTGTTTTTTAAATTTATTAAGACTCTAGTAACACATTACATTAATTAATTTAGGAATATTATGATATTCTTACATTATATTTTATATTATTGATTGAAAATTCTATTTCAAAATCTAAAGCTAATTACGAGAATTATATAAATATGTTATAATTGCATATGTACGCATATAAAACAAAAATTGGTACATGTTTAATGTTTCTTACAAAAGCTCGTGACATCTAGGTTGCTCAAAGTGTTAAAAACTGCTACCTAAAAACGATAAATACTACAAAAAAAGAATAAAAGTAAATTAACAAGATCAAAAAGAATTCTTGCTCTATTCTTCTATCAGTCTATAAGCCCATGCGATATTTAAATTTTAAATGATATTAGCTTTATAAGAATTGAATAAGGTTTCATGTACTTCCAGTATATAGAAAATATATGATGAAAATATATTTGGACATTTTTTTAAAAAGTAATATTATCGCAAAACTTAATTTATTCTACAAAATATAGGAAAGCTTTTGTATTCAGAGAAAGAATGACATTGGATATAAATTTATTCATTTCAGTTTGAAGAACAAAACTTTATCATCGAATATTTCTTGGAATATGTAAAAATACTTCATAAAAGGAGAAAAGAGTCTTATATAAAAGAATTTTAAGAAGTCTGAAGAATTAAAATATTTAGCTTTTTAAAAGTATGTTTGATATTAAATCTTATAATTATCAAACTCTTTTTGTGTAAAACTATACTGAATCTTGAAACTAATTCAGAACTTCGAAAAAATTCTAAACAATTCAATATGTTTTTTTTTTTTTTTTTGCTTTAGATCCTTAGGGATTAAAACCCATTAATATTCAAGACATATCTCTTCGTTCTTGTTTCCTTTACGAAAAGAAAAAGAATAAAAAGTGGAAAATTGCATCATTAAATTCTTTTTTATAACCTAGAAAATAAAAATCAGAAATGTAGTTTATATTTAACTATTCAAAAGATCCATTAAGAATATATCCTTATATGTATGTAAATCAAAAACCCAATAAAATATGCTTTTTGATTCATATATTTTTATTTTTCTCTGACTTTTTCTTGATATACGTATGCATCATAATATATCTAAATTTGGTAGAATGATTTTATATTCAAGACTAGAATATAATATATTTCGTTTGAAACACAAAGCCATTGAAAAATAAAAAAATACTATCTGAAAATCAGAAATGTAGTTTAAATTTAACTAATATTTTTTTTTTGGCAAAATGTATCGAATATAAAATTTATAAAATTTAAATACTTTTACTGAAACCTGTATGAGCTTTTAAAATCATTCCATAAATATATAGCATTAAGAAATTTTTTCTATTGGTCAGAAGTTAAAATTAATCTTAAGCATTTTTTTCGCAAAATGTGTCGAAATATAAACATGCTAAATTACTTTGTTCAAGGTAAGTCTTAAAAATTTAGGAATTGCTGTAAATAAATACTTTAATGATGGATAATATCTTTAATTTTAACAGATTAATTTCAAATATAATCTTTTTTTTAGCAATAAAACATTTTTCTATATAAACTTCTTTTTTTGATTAGCGTACACAGAGAAATATTTTTAAAGTAACAACGATTTCTATTTGTATTAGCCTTATATTAGTAGTAAATTTTATTTTGTTTAAGTAGGAATTTAAAACAAGACTTCGCTAATGCGAAACTAAATATATGCACAGATATTTAAAACAGGAAAAAATAAACAAACGAATAAACAGGCATTCAACTTTTTTGTGATAATGAAACAAAAATATTGCGTTTAATTGGTTATTGTATTGGTTACTGAGCTATTTTAATCAAATCTATCAGTTTTATATTGAAACGTTAAAAAATTATGCATTTTTAATGACTAATAAAAATTGTTCAGCCAAAACATTTCATCAGCGATTAGAGATTTTGAATTTATTGTTATAATTGCCAATATTATAGCATAATACAATGTTTTCTTTTAAAAAACAAAAAAGGACAGCCTTATTCATTTATGTGGCTAAAGGGTAAAATCCGAAAAACGAAAATTCCTAATCACCCACGCTAACTGGCACTTGGGCAGGAAACGCATTTTGTCGTTTAATTGTGGTCTGATTCAATTCAGACACCTGCCACTCCGAATATCGTGATTCGACAACTAAGTCATGTGATATGTGTGCAATATTGCTTAGCATTATAACATAAGCGTGTTTAATTTAAGGATATTCTTAAAACTTTACACCTCGAAAGGCATTACCGTATTCAATTTCACTCTAAAATTTCTAAATATGTGACTAGAATAAAATGTATAAAAAATGCGATTTTTTTAATACCTATTACTTTTTGAGCATTTGCATATAAACACATTCATATATATATATATATATATATATATATATATATATATATATATATATATATATATATATATATATATATATATATATATATATATATATATAATTATAAAGCAAAAAACATAAATATATATAAAAATACAATACAGAATATACAATACAATAGGAAATCTAGCCAGCGCAAAAGCAGCTAAAGAAAGATTTGCCAATATAAATAAGATAAAACATAAAAAATATGAAATTGAAAAAACAGTGAAATATAAATAAGATAAAACATGAAAAATAAGAAAAAACATGAAAAATATGAAATTGGAAAAGCACTGAAATATATTAAGCAAATGAAAGAAGAACAAAAGAAAAAGAAAGCATAGCATAAAATTCTTAATATTATATTAGACTATATTTTTAAATCAGAAACTACTTGGATCATTAATAATAATAAACCTATTTTGGATTTTTTATCAAAAAATAAAATTCATAGCGTTAATTCCTTTGACTTTAAAGACCATTTTACAAGTATTCCCATTAATAAACTAAACAACGTATTAGACATTTATTATCAGGACTATAGAAAATTATTAAATATTAATTTTGAATACTGGAATAATCTAGTTAAAATATGTATTTATAACAATTATATATTTAACGGTGAAAATATTTTTATTCAAAATTGTGGAATTCCACAGGGATCAAACTTTTCCAGCACGCTAGCAAATTTATTTCTACATTATTTTGAAAAGAAACTTCTTTTATCAATATCCTTTTGCTTTCAGATACATAGATGATTTCATTATTTTCAACAATTTAAAATTTTAAGATATATCTAAAACTATTTACCCTGAAGAGCTTTCTCTAATTAAAACTAATTTATTTGATACTAAAACAGAATATTTGGATTTATTTATCATTATTGATAATTCTACTACATATATTGATGTCTTCGACAAAACAAATCAATTTAATTTTCATGTTAATAAGTTAATTTCCTGGAATTCAAATATTTCTTTAAAAATACACAGAAACGTTATAATTAATGAACTTAATCGCATTTATAATATCTGCAACAACCATGAATCTACTAAAAATCAAATTAAACGACTGATAGATCACTTAAAAATAATAATAATAATAATATTCCAATTAATTTTATTTTAATATATGTAGGAAACAGCGAATCGCTTGTAAGATTGAAGTAATGCGTAATTTTTATAACTACAGAAGGCCCACCCAAGTATTGAAGTTCTTACAAGAATCCTGAAAACACCTATATTTATACTTTAAATTTTAAATCTTATTACACCTGACAACACTTCTTTATTATAATTTTAAAATTACTTTTGGCAACTCTCATACTATTTTCATATATAAATTCCATCTGATTTGCTGACTTTGGCCTCATGTATTTAATTTTTTACATACCATGAATTTATTTTTGATAATTATATACATATATATATGTGTATATAATTATCAAAAATAAATTCATGGTATGTATGTTTCATTTATGAGTATCTCTAATTGCATTTATGTTTCATTTATTTGTATTTCTAGTTTTATGCATTTATATTTATTCAAATGTTTTAACCTAAGTTCATTGAATACGAACACTCTTTGGGGGAATTTCTCGAAGATCTTCAGACATTTGTCCTTCGAGCATGTCAGAAAAGAGTGTTCTTTCTTTTCGCATAGCTGGCCATCTCCCTCCTGATGAAGACGTGGCCCCTATGCTTTCTTCTTCTTTTCATTTATTTCATATATTTCAGTGCTTTTCCAATTTCATATGTTTCATGTTTTTTCTTATTTTTCATGTTTTATCTTATTTATATTTCACTGTTTTTCCAATTTCATATTTTTTATGTTTTATCTTATTTATATTTCACTGTTTTTTCAATTTCATATTTTTCATGTTTTATCTTATATATATGCATATATATAGCATTTTTATCACGCCCATTAATTAACAGAGCATAAAGCTTTTTGCAGTAAGCAAAATAGAGGAATTCATTTTATAGTAAATTCATATTTTGCAGTCAGGATAGCAGGTATACGGATTTTCTATATTCTTATGTTAAACTTTGGTAGTTCTCTAATTTCTAAGACAGAAAATAATTTATATGATGATTGTTCATTTTATTTTGTTCAAAAAATACACAATTCTCTTTCCCTGCATCACTTCTTAAAATTAGTATGAAATAGTATTGTTCATATGTGAGGTAACAATTATACTCAAGTAGAAACAGCTGTTTTGAGCAGTAGTTAAAAATCAAAATTTTAACTTTATTTTGCTAACTGAGATGCTAGCCAAACAATGTGATAGTTTTAATGTTATTCAGTACTATATATATTGAAGTTATTATATATATATATAAGATTCCGAAAAAAACAACTATTATTATATTTTTTAAACTAATTTATTTTCTTACACTACAATAATTTTTTAATTTAAATAATATAATAAACACAATATAATGAAAATAATTTATATTGTATAAGGATATATATAATACATATATAAGGATATATATATATATATATATATATTTATATATATATATATATATATATATATATATATATATATATATATATATATATTTATTTATTTATTTATTTATAAATACATATATATATATATATATATATATATATATATATATATATATATATATATATATATATATATATATATATATATATATATGTGTGTATATATATATATATACATATAAATATATATATATATATATATATTATCAAAAATAAACACAAATAAATATTAATAGAAAAAATTATTTCAAATGCTTGGGAACGGATCTATCTCATTAAGGTTTTTATTTGGGTTTTGAAATGTTGATATGGTTGATATTACACATTTTGTCTCTAAAACTTTTACTAATTTTTTCAGTTTTATAATTTAGATATTTGTAAGATTTAGTATTTACTTTGGTATTTGAAATTTTGTATTGCAGACACTCTTCAGGGGAATTCCAGGAGTTTCTTAGATCCATTACTCGTTGCATGCCAGAAAAGTGTTTGCATTTCTTTTTCATAGTTGATTATATTCCCCATAAAAAGACATGGGCCCTTTGTTTCTTATTAAATTTTCATATTTTTTCTTAAATCTACTTTCTTTCTATTTCAATTTATATTTTTGTAATTTAAATTATCTTTTCTATATATATATTTATATACATTTTAAAATAAAAGAAATTTTCTAAATTTTGAATATTAATGCAAAATTTTAATGGCATATATATATAAATCAAGGATTTTTGTATGTTTTTCAAAACTATTTATAAATGTTTTGAAATTACTAAAACATCTAAAAATAAGAAAATTTAACCATGAAAAATAACTTATTAAGTACTTTTACTAAAGACAGAATAAAAAGGTCTTTTTTCACTAAGCAATATACATAAATAAAACATGACTTCTTTAATGTATTAAAGTAAACGTGAAGGAAAACTTCTTTTAAGTCAGTTAACACTGGTTAAAAGGCTCTTTCTGATTCATAAATCTTTAAAAAAAACTGTGTTTTGAGAGTTTTTTTTCTTTTGTGCGGAGATGGGATGTTTCACTGTCATCAATCATTTAAAAAACGACGTAATACCGTAAAATTTATATAAAATATTTTTCTCTCATAAATACCTAAAAATAAAACACGCGAACGAATATTTCTTGAATAAAATAAAAACATGTGCATAAATTATGTAGAATAAATTTCAGTAAAAATTATTTTAAAGAGAATCACACTTTTTTTGATATCCAATATATAATAGCTACATTTGAAATCAATCTATAAATATTACATTATAAGAGATTTTTCCCGTCTTATTAGTACTATACTATTTAGAATAATTTAAAACTCAATCCAAGAAAATTTGATGTAAAAATAGGATTTTTCCTCTTTATATTTCTTTATTTTCCTTTTGCCCAGTAACGTTACAAATGATTTATTCTACCAATAAATTCACACATATAAACTAAAGAGACATTAATGAAAATATAAACTGTAATATTCGAAATTATAAGTCGCAAAAACATTTTCAAGTATTCTAAAATGGTTTAACTGTAATCTAAGTTTTATTTACCTTTATGTATATAATTAAAGAAGTTTTAGCTAAACATTAGTTTAAGAACTCAAACTTTAACTGAAGAAAAATTAAAAGTAATTTATAATAATGTAACTTCCAAAGTTTACATCATTTTATAAACCAGAAAATACAATTTGATCTGTTTGACTCTCCAGTAAAGTATAAAAAGTTTAAAAAATACTTTTTGCGTTCAATAACATTTATTTAATATACATCCTATATTTAATATGTACTTTGCTGGACTATGTTCTTAGAAACGCTATGAAAACCAAACGTGTTAGTACAATTTTCACTATGCTAACAAACTTATCCCGTAAAATTATTGTAGTGAAACACAGAAAAACCTGACTATTCAATTGTAAGCTTAAATTGTCTAATATTTCCAGTAATATTTTACTTAATTTTAAGAGAAGTTTAATCGCGTACCGTGCTATTGCGATCATACTGTAATGTATTAAAGTAAAATAAGTAAAATTATAGCACAATTTCAAGAGTCTATTAAACTTCTTAAGTTTTTTAAACAAAGTGAATGACTTTACATAAATATTAATCCCATTTAAAAGAGAAATGGTGCAAAACTTAAAAACCATTATATCCACACACACATTAATTATTTAAAATACAAAAAATAAAACTTCTTTTTAAGAATATCATTTTTTTCTTCAAATTGTTGCCTAATACTTCCTTAACAAAAAACCTCAACTCTTAAGTTTCATTTGTTAAGGAAAAATCCCTTAACAAAAAACAATAATGCCAAATTAAAACAACCTATTCAGCATTCAGTGCATATATAAAAGAAAGCATTTTATATCGTTTTAAAAATTGATAAATTATAATTAATTCTGTTTCATAAAATATATTTTTAGCTATTTATAAAACCAACCGACTAAAATTTTATAAACTAAAAATACGAAAGAAATATATGTATAGCCGACCAACTTGTCAAGTGGTCAGCGTGCCTGACTACGTATAGGGAGGTAGTGGGTTTGAATCCGGGTTCAGGCGTAGATGTACTTTCTATCTGTCCTGTCTTTGTCCTTTCCTTGTGTGTGAATGAGGTGTGAATGGTTGCCTACCCTATAAACGGGTCCCTTTTGCATGTGTGTACTGAAGAAGTCGGACTCCACACCAAATACAGTTCAGTTGGAAAAGTGGAGCAGTGCACCCCAATTTGCCAGCCTAGCTGGCACACGAGAACAACAACAAAAGAAGTATATAAATTTCTACTAACCTTTTTTTAATTTACTTACATAAATGTTAAAAATTTCCTTGTCAAATCACTCTGATTTATTAGCTACCCTAAAATGAAAATTAACTTATGCAACATTATATCGCATTGAAAAAATCTCTTTACTCTTTTAATTTAAGAAAAGTTTGGAAAAATGTTTGAAATAGAATTTTTTCAAATTGATTCCTGAAGAACACGAATGTATTTTTAAGAACATAATTGTGTTTCAACTCTATTCTGATTCATCATTTCTAAACTTACAAGAATTTAGGGAAAAGTATTCGAATTACTCAAAACTTTCAATTCCACTGAAAGCGTATAGAATTTCCTCCGTTTTTTTATCCCTTAACTGAGTTTATACTTCCATTAAAAGTGAAAATGCTATATTATCGACTTTTTATCGCACATCTACACAAAACGGTGGCCTTTAACACTTTCATTAGTTTTCGTAGAAAAATGTTCAAAAGATGTGGAAAAAGATTTTTGCCGTAAAGGATAGAAAGAAAGTATTCTTCAAATTTATTCGTTTTTAATGTTATATACTTTTTCTTTAAGAAAATTTCATATTTCTGAATTTATAAATGTATGTAGAATTATTAATTTTTAAATATTTAAATGCTTGCGATAATTAAAAATTTGTCAGTATTAATTTTTTGTAAAAATACGATCATAAGTAGATATTGCACACTTTTCCAATATATTTAATGAAGTTAATTTTTGAAGCATCTTATTGTTGTAGAAAGTATTTAATAAACATTTACTATAAATTAAATGAATAATATAATAAATAATTTCACTGTATAAAAATTTTAATTCTTATTAAAAATCATGATGGTCTCTTTTTATTATAATTAAATTCAAGAATTTAAATGTTGGATTATAAACACAAGTTATCTGATAAAAATTTCTAGAAATAAAATATACTCTAGAGATCTAATGGAAAAGTCTGCATAAAATACTTAATATTAATATCAAAAATTAAAATGTTTCATCGACTTTTTAGGTACTTCTTTTTTTAAGAAATATATGCAAAAATGTCAAAATATCGATTCAAGAATTAGGCAACCCATCAACATTTAAACAGTTAAATCATTATATAAAATCACTAAAATTATTGTAAAATTTCTTACATAGTTAGCAACAGTTTTCTTGCCACAAAATAACCACTATACAATCAATAAAAAAATAAGAAATCATAAGTCTGTTTATTTTCATTATCTGATCCTATTTCTCAATTCATTTAAACTATACCAAAATATTTAAATCCACATATGAAAATGAACAAAATAATAAAAATTGTTTTAACAAATTAACATTTTATCATAATGAAGGAAATGTAGAGTAGTTAACTTTATAGACATTAAACAGGCCTAATTTTTATTTCAAAATTGCTGTTGATCATAATATTGTATTGTACTAAAACGAAAAATAAGCTGTTGTTGTTTTTGTTGTTGGCTTATCCTGTTTAAAGATCTGACATTTGTCAGATCAACTCCATCAAATTGATGACAGTTAGAAAGTCAATGACTAGCAAGTGATCTGTGGATGAATTCTCCCGGTAAAGTCCGACGCAATCTAGAATATGTTTTAGTAAAGCTGGAATGATCACAGCATTTTTTACAAGTGGGATAAATTTTAGTGCCACAATGAACGTTTAAAATAAACATTTTAGACGTTCAAACGATTCATTTCAACAATAAACATTTTAGATGTCCACTTGAGAATCTGGTCAAGGTAGTTTGAGATTTCCTCGGTACAACAGAAGCTGCACATTACCTCCTCCGTAACACTGCCTCCAAAAAGCCCAGGGATGATCATCAACCTGGAACTTTTGCTCAGGCTGTTAAAAGCCTAAAGCAGCTATTGTGAAGGATGGTTTCCCAACCATCAAACTCAACAAGGAGGATGTTGACTCCATACAGCTGGAGATTCTGTCCAGGACAGATGAGGTCCCCATAAGAAATCATCTGCCTAGAATTCGAGGTTTCAGCTTAGTTCTGGGACACTAATTCTCCTATGTGATGACCTTGAAACTGTGGAATGGATTAAAAAATCCTTCCATGGTAACAAGAGTCTGTTTGGTGGTTAGAGGCTCTGTGTTCTGGATTCCAGTGATCTACCTAAACCGGTAAAGGTGGTCTTTAAGGCAAGGGACACTCGTACCAAGGATCCTTCCCTCTTTCTGAGACGGCTAAATTGACTCAACCCGGAGTTGAAGTCTTTAGAATGGCGAACTCTGCAGAAATTTGTAGAAACACATTCTATTAGATGGATCTTCGAGGTTAATATGAAAGCATGTATTGCCATTAAAAAGGCAAATTATGGTACCTATACTGTTTTGGATTGGGGAACCTTCAAAATTCTCCGAGACCCAAACCAAAAGAATGTACAGAGCATTGAAGAGATGGAAGTTGTACAAGAAAGAGCAACTTCCTCTCAAGTAAGTAAATCCTCTCCTACTTCTATTAAGGAAAGTGAATTACTTAACATTGAAGAACTGTATTTATATTCTGGTTCTGATATAACCTAGCTCTCCTTTATATAAGAGTGAAATAGAAAATATTTTGCAGGAAACTCAAGTAAATAAGTCCCCTACTTATGGAGACTTGTGAAGCACTGCTTCTTCTTAGCTTCTTTGGGAGCCACAAAGTATCATCAAATTAGCACAGATCAACCTTCATCATAGTCGATCAGCTTCAGCTATTCTTAGCAAGAAGATGACTAGAGAAGAGGTTGACATTGCTTTAATTCAAGAGCCATGGACTTGCAATGGTTTTGATTTCGGCCTACATGTTCAAGGTTTTAACATATTTTAGGATAAATGTTGTGCGAGACCAAGAGCATGTATTACTATAAGCAAGAAATTAAATACCCTCATTCTGGTCAATTACCTAAATGAGGATAATGTTGCTGTAAAAGTATCCTGTTTATTGCAAGCAATCAAATATGAAACCATCTTTATGTCTTCATATCTTCCTTTCAAAGATAAAGACACATTTAATGTGCAAATTGTCAGTCTTCTAGGTTATAACAATTTGAATAAGAAACTCATCAAATGTGTGATGCAAATGCTCACCACACTATGTGGGGAAGTAATAATTGGAACAGACGGGGTGAGGATTTTTTAAAATACATTTTGTATTATAATGTATTTATTCTTAATAGAGGTAATGAACACACCTTTATTACTATAAATGGAAGAGAAGTCATTGACATCACTTTATGTAACAGTAAATGCTGACTTTATTAAAGATTGGAAAGTGTCTGATGAAATAAGCTTATCAGACCACCAATACATTAGCTTTTCTGTTTTAAGAGCAAAAAGACTAGAGGTGATAGGTAGGAACCCAACTAGGGGAAAATACCAACTAGGGTTCCTACAAAAAAGATCTAGAAGATGTCCTCAAGGAAGGTGACTTCGGTAAGTTGTCTTCGGTAGCAGATTTGGAATTGGCTGTTGATCACATGCAAAATGTCATTCTCCAAGCATACTATCAAAATTCTGATGTCAGCAATACTTCCTCTCCAAGGCTAGTTCCTTGGTGGTCTAAAGAGTTAAGTAAATTGCGAAGACAATTTAGAAAACTCTTTAATAGAGCCAAAAATAATGGTGAGTGGCAGAAATATAAACTGGCACTTACCACTTATAATAAAGCTATCAGGAATTCTAAAAAGAATTCTTAGAAAAATTACTGCACTGACACTAAAACTGTGTCTTCTATTGCAAAACTCATTAAAATAATGTCTAAAGACAGGAACTGCTCTCTAAATACTCTTAAATTGCCAAATGGTAAGTTTTCAGAATCTGGAAGAGAGGCACTGGCTGAACTGTTCAGAGTTCACTTTCCAGGTTCCAGCAAAATAAATGGATCTCCTAACTTTAAACTCTCTGCATCAAATTGTAATAGAAGTAAATGGGATTTTGCCAAAAAAAATCATAACTTATGATCGAACAAAATGGGCAATAATGTCCTTTAAACATTTTAAATCACCGGGAATAGATGGAATTGTACCGGCTCTGCTAATTGAGGGAGTCTAGTGCAATGCTCCCTTTCTCTGTAGAATTTTTATTTCAAGTATAGCCTTTGGTCATATACCTATTGCTTGGAGGCATACAAAAGTAATTTTTATTCCTAAAATAGAGAAAGATAATTATTATGAAGCTAAATCTTTTAGAGTTATCAGCTTAACATCTTTTTTTTTTCTAAGGGCAATTGAAAAGCTGATAGATAGATATATTAGAGAAGTCTACTTAGTGTAAAAACCACTTTCCGTCTCTCAATATGCATATCAACCTGGTAGATCCACTGATAGTGCTATCTATAACCTATCCTTCATTTTGGATAAGAACTTTAAGGCTAAAGAACTTTCTTTAGCTGTTTTCTTAGATATTGAAGGTGCCTTTGATAAGGTACCCATTGAAACTATTTTATAATCCCTTGCTAGAAAAGGAGTTAATGACGCAATCTCTTCTTAGATAGAAAATCTACTCAGTAACACATTTGTCAATGCGTCATTTTTAGGTGAAAACATGATGATCCAAGCCAAAGCTGGTTGTCCACAGGGAGGGGCTCTTTCACCCATCTTATGGTGCTGTGTTGTAGATTCTCTTTTAGAGGTGTTAAAAAAACCAGGCATAATCGTCAGAGGTAAGTTTGGTGAAACAATCTCTAGCATCATGTCTAACGCCTTCAAACAAGTTGAGACTTTATGTAAAAAGGCCTTTCTGTAAATCCTCAATAAACAACTATAGTAGCCTTCACAAAGAAAAAGAATCTTAATCTGAAAAAGATAACTTTTTTTGGTCAAGAATTAACTTGCTCCAAAGAAGTTAAATTCTTAGGAGTATATTTTGACATGAGCTTAAGTTGGAACAAGCACTTCAACTTTTGCATTGAAAGAGCAAAAAAACTTTCTGGTCATGTAGAAATGCATTTGGAGGAACTTAGGGCTTAAATCCCAACGTTATTTATTGCATTTACACTATGATCATTTGTTCCATTATTACCTATGGCTTAGTGGTCTGCTAGCCTAAAATTAAAAATGAAAATGATATAGCAGAATTAACAAAAATACAAAGGATGCTTTCTGCAGATATCTCTAGGTGTATTCGAACAACTTCCACGTCTACCCTGGAGCTTCTTCTTGGTATGCATCCTTCTCATATGCGTAATGAAGCAGAAGCAATAATTAGCATGAAGAGGTTTAAGAATACAGGTCAGTGTAAGGACTATTCTAGATTTTTATCCTGGGGAAACCTCAATGCTGACATAACTAGTCATCCTTTTATAAGTATGCCCACTGATTACACGATTGTTAAGTATGCTTTTGATAAACCTTATACAATCAAATTTCCCTTGAGAGAAGACTGGAATAATGTTGCCATCAGTGAAAGCTGTATTTACTGGTGTAATGATGGCTCAAAAATGAATTCCAACACTGGGGCTGGTATTTGTTGTCCAGCTGATAGCACAAAGTTATCATTCCCTTTGGGTAAATATACAACTGCATTCCAAGCAGAAGTCTTTGCCATTCTCATGTGCAGTAGAATATGCTTGGACAGAAACTATTCTCGTAAAAGAATAATTATCTGCTCTGACAGAGAGTCAAGCTGCATTACTAACTCTACAGAAGTCTACTGTAACTTCTGTTCTTGTCTGGGAATGTTATCTCACTCTGTGTAAATTAGCTATTAATAACCCCATCACTTTAATGTGGGTGCATGGGCACTCTGGTGTTCCTGGCAATGAATTAGCTGATGAGCTGGCAAGGACTAGATCTACAACCCACTTTTCTGGTCCTACACCAGTGCTAGGTATATCAAAAGAATTGATCAGAAAGAACGTTTTTTATCTCTTCAGAAAACAACAGTTTATGAACTGGTATAATTCCAATGATCAAAGACAAGTAAGGCTATTAAATAGCACGTGCCCTAGTAAAAGACAAAAAAAAATATTAAAGCTTAATAGAAGCAATCTATAGAAAGCAGTCGGACTACTTACAGGACACTGCCACCTTAAAAAACATTTCACCATAATGGGAGTTTCATATGATCCTACTTGTAGAGATTGTCATTGTATGTAAGAAACTTCAATACACATCTTATGTGAATGTGAAACCTTTTCTGCACATAGATTTGAACACCTGGGTCAGAACTCGATTGAACATTGGATGTTGCTGGAAATTCCTGTAAAATGTCTGCTGAATTTTGTATCAGCCACTGGTCTCTTCAAATAGGGCTTTCTGAGTGGTATGGTACAATAGACCATTGGTCGCGGTGCTAGGTTCTTTTGGAACCACCTTATCTTAAATCTAAAAAAAAATCTACCCTTACCAGGCTCAACCTAATAAGAAAAATTATGGGAAACTATGGGAAACTAGACGCCTTCATAAATTAACTGAAAAATTTATTGGCCTTCATAAAATTTACTGACAAAAGTTGAAGATTAAAATTTAACCTGACATAATATCAATACATATTTTTTTTTATTTTCAATGTAGCAGTTTTGAATGGTGTTAGCTTAGTTATGCATTTTAAAAGTTAATATTATATTTAGATATAAAATTATTTTAACTGTACAAAAAATTACTTAAATTTAATAACTTTCAATTATTTTCATTGCAGGTCTACTATAGCAGTGCCTCTGGTGTTACCAGCATTGAAATCAGCATATTTTAATGAGTCATTCATTATTTCGTAGGCATAATTTAACGTAATAGTGATAATATAATTTATATTCACTTTTTTTAACAAATCTTATTTATATGCAGCCAGAAAAATAAATTTCATGAACTAAAATTTGAAAAATGTATGCTTATTTACCTTTCACATAATACAAAAGATTTTTTAAGACAATTAGAGGGCAAAAAAACTATAAAAGATCCACTTATGTAAAATTTAATTTGTGATCATTGAAAGATCAAACAGAAATTGATTTGAAATTACTTTATTGCTCGTTTTAAAAGTATCCCAATGAAAAATAATATTTGCGAAGATCAAATCCAAAAAACAATTTTTTTTTATTTAAGAGTAATAAAAATATTATTTGTTTATATATTTTCCAAAAAAAGGTTCAAATGAAGAAATCTGATTCATTTTTATATACGCTCAATATTAGATTAGGAGCCGGCCAACTAGTCTAGTGATCAGCGTGATTGACTACGGATAAAGAGGTCCTGATTTTGAATCCCGGTTCAGGCATAGATGTGTTTTCTCTCTCTCTATCCTGTCAATGAGGTGTGAATGGTTGCCTACCCTATAAACGTGTCCCTATGGCATGTGTATGTACTGAAGAAGTCGGACTCCACACCAAATACGTTTCAGTTGGAAAAGTGGAGCAGCGCACCCCAATTTGCCAGTCTAGCTGGCATACGAGAACAACAACATTAGATTAAGAAATTAGTTTTTTAAAATAAAATTTTAATCTATATATATATATATATATATATATATATATATATATATATATATATATATATATATATATATATTTATTTATTTATTTATTTATTTAATTATATTAACCCTTAACACACACAATACCTATAATGTAATGAAATACCTTTTTTGAAACTCTTAATTCAACAAATAATGATGAAAAATCAAAATATGAAATCTTGAATTCAATGAGAAATCTCCATTCCATTACTTTCAATTTTTATTTAATAGTAGCTTAAAAGTAAATATATGATAAGGATTAATGTAATATACGAAAGAAAATTTTTTCAATCATATTTTACTAAAAAAAGCAAATGAAAAGTTTAAAGATAAGAAAATGTTTAGTATACATTTTTTACTAACACTACTCTGAACAATCCAAAAGGAAATTGAAGACTAAAAATTACAGTTAATGATTCTTACATCAATAGATTTAAGAAAATTTGCATTCTTCAGAGACAAATTTTGAACAGCTTAAAGCAAAAGTCAACATTTAAATTTTATATTTATAATATAGAGAACTTGTCTTAATTTAGTATTTATCAGATATTTATAAAAGTTTTCTAGTGTAGAACAAAATATAACTAATAATTTTAATCCCAAAAATCACATCTGTATGACAAAAAATGTGTTTTTTCCCTTCTTCTATTTCAGGAATTGCTAAAAAGAAAAAAATATATCTTTCAAAGGAATTCGCTACATTGATTATTGGTGATCACGAAAAAGCTTTTCACTGGCTTGAATTCTCCAGCATACTTGGATTTGCGAAATCGTGGAAAAAATCTAAAGTTCTGATCTTTTTTTGAAGATTTTCAATTTCAGTAAAAGCACAATGTATTTCCTTAAAAAATATTTTTTAAATGTAATTAGCTATTAGTTCAGTTTCTTATCAGAATTAAATGCTAAAAGCATTATAGTTTGGTTATTACATTTTTTTTTATATTTTACTTACTCTGCTTGTGTATTTTTCATAAATTAATTACTTTGCAGTCATTTTTAACGAGCCAAGATTACTTAGCAATAAACATCTTAATAGAGAGTTGAAAAGAATTAGATAAAAATATTTTTAGATAAAAAAAATATCGAATAATATGTATGTAAATACATATTTAATAATATAGATTTAAGTGTCATCTAAATATTTTTAGATAAAAAAATATTTCGATGACATCTAATCTAATCTATTTTTTGCTAATCATCTTATCGCAAATGATTATTTTATAAAATTCATATCTTTCCGTAATAGATAATTTTATTATAAGATATTTCATTTTCATAGAGCACAAATATATGACTATTTAAAATATATAAAAATTAAATAATTAAAAATGTACTTCATACTGTAAAAAATTTGAATTTTGCCTCAGAATTACAAGCAATGAACTAAACAGAAACATAATATTTGCTATTTCCAAACTATTTCAATACTAATAGAAATATTAGCAACCGCATTAAAGTAACTGATAAAAAATTATAAATTTTTTCCATGAGACTTTCAATAATATTAATTTTCATAAGAATTATAGTATTACAGTTATATCTGTTTTCAAAGTTGGCAGTAAAGAATAATCAATAAGATTTTAATCTTATGAATATTTTAACATTATTTAAGTATAGAATTCTGTGCAATATCTAATAAAAGTTTTTTTAATTATTATTATTTCAAAAATTCTACTTAATAGAAAACGAATTGCTGAAGCGCTATTTTTGAATAGGTACGCAAAACAAATTATGTATCCTTCAAAGAGGGCTTCAATCACAAGTGTTAAATTTTTCAAAAAGTTTCAAACTCATAAAAAATATTTCAAAATATTTCCTTTTCTTTAGAATTCAGGTTCAAAATGCTCCCCATCTCTCATTGTTTTACCCGAAAAATAATATTCCGATATATCGTAGTGGTTTTTAAATTATCTTATTTATGTTCCTTATGAATTCTTTGAAATTACATAATTGATGAAATGATAATATTTGTTAATCACATATTTTTTATGAAAATCTTGAACTAAGGAATTAGTAAATAAAAGGCAGAAAAAAGAAGAAATATTTGATAATTTTTTTGTTTATTCATAAAATGAATAAGAATAATATATAATTGATAAAACTTCCTTAATAAATAATAAAAAATAATGCAATAGGGGGCAAATTATTTAAAAAAATTTTATTATAAAAATTCCAGTAAAAAAAGTAATCCCAGTTATTCATCTAATAAAGCTCAGAAATTGTGACTTTAATTTATTTTTATGGAAAAAATGCCAATTCTATTATGATTTGACTAAACCTTATTTTAATCTTTTACTTACATTTTTAATGAACCAATTAGATTTTCAATTCATAAGAAAGAAACAAAATTAGAACATAAATATTTAACTTTAATCCTTTAAAAAATTTATTAGCTCATTAGAGTGTTAAATGAAACACTTATGAGGAACTATTCCATATGACAAATAAAGTCTTTATTATGATTTTTTAAAATAAAATAGAATAATTAGTTTAATATTTTATTCAAAATGCAAACATTTATCAAACATAAATTTTTATAAAAATTTTAACAAGAGTTTACCGTAAAAAAATATATCTTTAAAAATCAGCTTTCATAATTTAGAAACCTGAAGACACTTTTTCTACACGCATTTCTCTTTTTTTGTAAAAAATAACATAATAACAGAATGAATATTTTATGCTATGTTATTAAAGTAAATATTTAATCATTATCCTGTTAGTTTTATTATATTTCATTCATAAGTTTTTTTTCAAACATTTTGCTTTATTGTAGCTTTACATACTATGACACACTTTAATAACATTTAAAATATTCAACTAATAGGGATAGCAATATTTTTATATTAATTCGCAGTTTTTTTAATTTTTAATTATATTTATTTTTATGTAACACAAATTGATAGTAATAGTGAAACCTCTCTAAAAAATTAAATATTTATTTTTTAATTCAAAAATAGCACAAGAACTATATCTCTAATAAATTTTAATGTAATAAATTTTTCTGCAATATTTATTTTTTAATCTGAGGTATAATTTATTTGTATTTTAAAGTATCAAAATTATTTATATTATGCAAATTATAAATTATTAAAAAAATTATAGGAAATGATCCAAGATGACAATATAGTAAAAGTAAGAAAAACATGAGAGAGAAATATATTAATTCAACCGTTAAAAGAAATGGAATATGATTATTGTAATTCTTTTTATTATTTATAGAAAAAATCACATACTTCTAAACGAATTCAGAATAAAATAGAAAAGTTATCTTCATCATTTTACATGAACATTTTATTCAGTAAAAATGTTACAAAATAGACTTTGAGTAATCTGATGCCTCCTTTGTTTTGTTTACAGGCAAAATTGCAGTTCTGATAAATTAATACTATTTATATAAACGGACATGCATCAATTTAGCATTTAATGCATGTTAGGATTGCATAAATGGCATTAGTTAATATCATACAAAATTAATAAGTCATTTTCTCTACACTATCCACTCAACCCGATTAATTAACAATGGTTAACCGTTAGTATCTTGATACAATTAACAACTGATATAATTGATTTTAAAACATCTGTTGTACCCAAGTATTTTCCTTATAAAATCTGTCCATGGAGGAGGCAGTATAAGATTAAACGTTTTTAATCAATGTCATTTTATACGCCCGTTAATGTAAGAGGTGCTAACAACTAATGTTTTCGTCGCATATTTTAGTAACCACTTATAGTGATATTTTTTTTATTTTTTCTTATGATGTTTACTTATTGCAACACCAATTTTCGTTTTTGCCTTAAAAATACTTCCATTTACTATACTATAAATTAAACGGATGGTCAAAACATAAATCTAAACGTTTTTAACATACTTTATAAATTTAATCTATTTTTGAATAAAATGTAATACTGTAACAGACCGATATTAACAATATTGACAGTAGATGGCGCTGATGCCCTATTTACAAACAACATCGAATGAGATGAGGAGAGTGATGTGAGAAATGGCAAGGAAGAACCATCCGGTTCCTAAATACGTTTTGTTTTGTACCACCCTGGTACTATGTAACCTTGATTTTATTTTATAATTATTAAGTTTCTTTTTGTATCTAATCTTAATTATGTGTAATGTAATAAATGTTTGTTTTGTTTTAACTTCCATTTTCTTACGTCGCTACAAAATGGCGCCCAACTCGCTGCCTTTCCCACTGTGTTCCATCTAATTGGATATAAGTTTTAGCTCTATTGACTTTTTAGTTATAATTCCACGTCGGAATTTATTTGATTATGTGTTAATCTGGAATGCACATTTTATTTGGAATTGTCCCGTGTCGTCGTTCGTTTTCATCCAGAAATAGAACAGATGTATTTCATGTCGGAATTTCGTCAAGCTATATCGTTTTCACCCAGAAAACAGGTAAGTTCTATTATGTGTTCTAACAAATTTCATTATCATTCTGATAATGTTAGCATATTGTAATAATAGCATGTTTTGTATTAAAACTAATCCAAATAACATAACGTTTGTTTTGTAGTATTAGTTTATTATTAGTCGTTATTCTTCTAACTTGTGGTTCGATTAAATTTTGTTCAGATGTTTGCATGAATGTTAAAATTTGTTTACTAATACTGCATGTAATTGACATATATTTTTCTGCACGTCATTTTGCATGTATAGTGAAATTTAATATTTTGAAATGTAAAATATATTCAGTAAAATTCTTGAATTTAAACTGTGTGTGTTTATATATATATATATATATATATATATATATATATATATATTGAAAACAGAACTCTCTCTCTCTCTCTCTCTCTGACTCAAAACGCTGTTCAATATTGTTCGTTAAAGGTTAAAATTTGATTGATTGATTTTGTTACTGCTTGAAATTAGAATAAGCTGTTCCTATTGCATATTTAAATTAAAAACTGATTTTTTTCTCATTATTTTTATTGTTAGAATAAAGTTAGAATAATTTCTATGTATAAAATGAGTCAATGTTCTGTCTAGAAAAAGTATGGAAGTCGAAGTAACGGCTCCATGAATATTGGTTTTGATATAAATAAATAATTATTTTATTTGTTTATTATTAAAAAACAGTGTTTTATATTCGAAAGAAAATTCATATATATTTTTATCTATAAGAAAAATCTATTTAATTTTTAAAACGAAAACAGAACAAAATATACGAATAATATTTCTGTTGTGAATTGATATTATTATTTTGTTTTTACTACTGATACCTTAAGATTTTTTTATATTTATTTTGAAAGAACATAATACTTTGTAGAATTTTGCATTTTATGACATTGCTAAAATAAGATATTAGAAATAAATGCTGTGAATTTATTTGTTTATCTTGAATACTTTCTATGAGTATATTATAATTTAAAAATTTTTACTAGATATGGTTTTATTAAAAAAAGTTTCAGAACATTAAATGTTTTTACATTGAAAATAACTTGCTAATAAATTAGTAATTATTCATCTAATAATGTAAAATTGATTGTCAAGTGAAATGTAGAATTAATTTTGAATTTATTTAAAAATGTTTAAAAGATAAAAACACTGTCATTATTTTTAGAAATAATTTTGTTTTCACTCAGAGATAATTGTGTTTTATTTGTTTAATTATTACGGAATTAGTTTATTAATTGAATAGCAATTGAAGTTATTAGAATATATAAAAATTGTTTTTTATTCATATTTCTTCTTTTTTTTTTAAGAAATAATGTTAAATATTTATAACAACTTTTGGGTTTTAATTTAATTTCAATTATAATGTCAACATATCTTTACTAGTTTTCTGTATTGTTTTTATTCTTCGAATATGATAAATATGAAAAAATGTTTTAAAATAATATTTTTGTTTAAAAGTAATTGCAAAAACATGTGTTGGATTAATTTAAATTATAAGTTATAAAATAAGAACTTTTGAGATCAAGAATGGCCTTCATTTACCGTGCCCGAAAAGAAGATTTAAGGACCTTAGCCGACGAGCTTGGTTTGGTAGTGGGAGATAATTTAAAAATAGTCCAGTTAACGAAAATCATTAGCAAAGCCCCTAATTATGATGAAACTATGGTCAAAAGTATGCTTGAAGCAATTACTGAAGAGAGAATTGCAAAAGAAACCGCAATTTTAAGAGAAACCGAAATAGCTGATGCGAAGGAAAAATTGGAGAAACAACAAAAATATGAATTGGAGAAACTCCAGCTTCAAGTTGAATCTCAGCGTTTGGCAAGTATAGATCCTCTATCGTCAAGTGGTCCCTCGGTAGCACACCAGAAACTGGATTTGAGTAATTTCAGCAATCTTTTGCCGAAATTTGATCCGAAAAAAGAAGAACTGTGTACATTCTTTACAATCTTCGAACGACAAGTTAAATTTATGAAATTACCCGAATCTTCATGGATCCCTTACTTACTAGGCACCCTGCCATCTGACATTGCAACTCTCATCGTTCGAGAGCCCGAAGAAACACAAGAATATGCTAAAGTAAAGGAACTACTTCTAAAAAGATTTAAATTATCTGAAGAGAGATTTAGACAGATGTTTGCTCAACACAAAAAAGACCCTGAAAAAACTTGGAGAGACTTCTATTTTGATCTGTCTAGCTACTTTGATGGCTGTCTTGAAGAACTTAAGTTTCAGGATTTCGAAAAGTTAAAACAACTTATCGTTGCAGACCAAATCAAGAAGAAAGTTCCCCCGGATGTTAAAGAGCATTTTATCGATATTTGGACTGAATTTATTTCTCCGGTTGTTCTTGTGGAAACATTAGATGCTTACGAAAGTGTCAGGTGTGGTATAAAGAAATCTTTCCTTCCAGTACATCAAAAGAAGCAGTTTCCCTTTAAACCATTTACTATTCAAGAAAGAAATGGGAATCTTAAGAAAGAGTCAAGTGAAGTTGCATGCTATGGATGTGGTAGTCCAGGAGTCATTAAACCTAAATGTCCTACCTGTAAAGGAAAGGAAAAGAAAAGTTCTGGTACTTTTAGCAGCGTTATTCTTCAATCGGCTTCTAGTGCACCCGCACAGATGGCAACGTTAAGAGTAACTATCAATGGAGTCATGGGTACAGCTTGCGCAGACACTGCTGCAACCCACTCAATTGCAGGAGAAACACTTTATCACATCCTGAGGAAACAAGGAGCAACTTTTGCTACCAATACACTTCTAATGACATTAGCAGACGGTAGTAAAATAAAAAGAGAAGTTCACACAAGAAAGGTAAAAATTCGTCTTGGAGGCCGTACATTGCCTTTGAACCTTGTTGCCATCCCTGATGCAAAGGGAAACAACACCCTGTTGGGAGTAGACTTTCTGAATTCGGCTGGGATTGTACTAAATTTGAAACGAAACTGTTGGTTTTTCTATAATCAAACCAGACGACACTTTTCTTTTGAAAAACCGACGCCATTTTTTGTGGGTCGTTACAAACGGTTGCACCGCTAACTGTGAATGAAAAAGGTAATATTGAAGATGAAGTATCCCATTTGACTCCCACCTGGGAAAAGAAATTAAAGAATCATCTTCATCATTTGCGTGAAGATGAATGTATTGATTTGACAGGTGAACAAAGAATTAAATTAAATGATCTCTTGTCCCAGTTTGAAACTATCTTCAATCCAGGGGGAGAGGCAACCCCATTTATTGAACATTACATAGATACGCAGAACCACGCTCCGGTTGCTATTCCTCCGTATCGAGTGTCTCCAGCAAGGAAAGAAATTATGCAAAATGAAATTGATAGACTCTTGAATGAAAGAATTATTGAGCCCTGCGAATCTCCTTATGCAACGCCTGTTGTGCTCATCCCAAAGCCAAATGGTGCTTATAGATTTTGCGTGGATTACAGAAAATTGAATGCCATCACGAAAACGGACTCTTACCCTCTTCCATGCATAGATGATTTACTTCAAGAAACTAAACAAACTCGTTATATGTCGACCATCGACCTTAAAGCTGGTTATCACCAGGTAAATTTGGCTGCCGTGGATAGAGACAAAACTGCTGCTATCTTGGATATGCCTGAACCCAAAACTGTTAAACAAGTTCAGTCCTTTCTGCAAACTTGTTCTTGGTATAGGAGGTTCATTCCGAACTTCTCTGAAATAGCCAGACCTCTCAGTAATCTAACCAAGAAATCCTCCTCTTGGTGTTGGAAAGAGCAAGAAAAAGCTTCGTTCCAAAAGTTAAAGACATTACTTCCCTCACCACCTGTTCTTAGGCAGTGTGATCCAAGTAAACCGTACATCTTACGTACTGATGCTAGTGGGTATGCCTTAGGTGCTGTCCTCCTCCAAGGAGAATCCCTGACAGATCAACATCCAATTGAATATGCAAGCCGACTACTAACTAGTGCTGAGCGAAACTATAACCACTACAGAGCGTGAAGCCCTTGCAGTTGTTTGGGCTTTAGGAAAATTCAGATGCTATATTGAGGGACAAGAAGTCACAGTTGCTACGGACCATCAGGCGTTACGATGGCTCATGTCTTTAAGGTCCCCATCAGGACGACTCGCTCGTTGGGCTCTACAACTCCAAGAGTTCAACCTCCATATCGAGTACGTTCCTGGGAAAAGCAACGTGGTAGCTGACATGTTATCTCGCCCTCCCTGTCACGAAGGAGATAACCCATGCGAGATATGCTCCATGACTGTTAACCAACCCACCGTCATTTCAGTAGATTTTCCTACCAAAAGTCCTAAAGAAATCAGAGACAGCCAACTTCAAGATGAAAATCTGAAGAAAATAATAAATGCTTTGGAAGCAGTCAACTTGACTGAGGAATATAGAAACTGGACTGAAAAAGGTTTTATGATGAACAGAGGTGTCCTGTACAAATATGCACCTGATTCAGGATCTGATGACGCTCAGCTTGTCATTCCAGAAGATGCAAGAGAGCAGATTCTTAAAATTCATCACGATGATCCCACCGCAGGTCATTACGGTGCTGAAGGAACTTTTGATAGAATTGCTAGAAGATATTACTGGACTGGCATGCGGAAATACATCACCAATTATGTGAAAGGTTGTATAGAATGTATGCGATACAAGCCTTCCAACCAAAAACCTGCTGGTCTGCTGCAGACTCCAGTACCATCCCAAAGGTTTGAAACGTTATCCATTGATTTGTTCGGCCCTCTTCCAGTTAGCCATGGGAAAAAATGGATATTTATAATAGAAGATGTTACTACGAAGTGGATCGAGCTATTTGCTTTGGAAAATGCAACAGCAAAAGAGTGTGCTGTCACTCTTGTAGAAGAAATCTTCATGAGATACGGAATACCACGCAGAATAATCAGCGATAATGGACCACAATTTGTTTCTGCTGTTATGCAGCAACTTTGTTATCTTATGAAAATTCATCAATCTTTAACCCCTGTTAACCACCCTCAAGCAAATCCAGTTGAAAGGAAGAACCGTGATTTGAAACCTCGTCTTGCCATATTAGTGAAAAATCGGCATGATAGCTGGTCCGATAAACTCCCTGCAATTCGATTCGCACTGAACACTTCAAAGTGCAGTTCAACTGGAAAAACCGCAGCGTTTCTCAATTTCGGACGAGAGCTCCGTACCATTGATGATGTTACCAACGACTTTCGTAGTATTATCGAGAACGATAACTTTGTCATTGAAATGACCCCGTATCTTAAAAGACTGGAAAGATTCACATCAGAAGCCAAAGAGATCTTTATTGAAAAGCAAAATAAAAACAAGCATTTTGCGGACCAGAGAAGGAGACCAGCTCCTATTTATAAATCAGGAGATTTAGTTTTGGTGAGAAAACCAAACTTAAGTGATAAAACTGCTGGTGTTACAGCAAAATTTTCGCCTCGCCGCGATGGACCATTTATCATCGTTACTCAAAAATCCCCTGTATCGTATTCTGTGGCAAACACAGATTCTCCAAATATACCAATAGGAGTATACCACACTTCGGCATTGACTCCTTTTCAGGGAAAGAAAACTTCCCCTGTCAAAGCTTTGCGCAGAAGAGGTAGACCAACAAAATTGAACTGTCCTAAAACTCCCACTCCTGCCAAAGCTCATGCTCAAGAGAAAAACCATTCCAAGAACACCCCTGCCAAAGCTCATGGTCGAGAGAAAAACTATTCTAGGAACACTCCTGCCAAAGCTCATGCTCAAGAACAAAGCCATTCCAAGAAAACTCCTGCTGACCCCTGGTCGGGACGTCTTCGGGGTCAGAGGGGGAGGTTGTAACAGACCGATATTAACAATATTGACAGTAGATGGCGCTGCTGCCCTATTTACAAACAACATCGAATGAGATTAGGAGAGTGATGTGAGAAATGGTAAGGAAGAACCATCCGGTTCCTAAATACGTTTTGTTTTGTACCACCCTGGTACTATGTAACCTTGATTTTATTTTATAATTATTAAGTGTTTTCTTTTTGTATCTAATCTTAATTATGTGTAATGTAATCAATATTTGTTTTGTTTTAACTTCCATTTTCTTACGTCGCTACAATACTAGTATAATATTTGAAATGCCTGTTAATTCAAACAAAAAGCAAAAAGGAAACAAAAGACGTTGTACATCTTTTATTTATTATACATATTTATAAAAATTTGCACTAAAAGCACAAAACTAATCAAATGAATCCATCCATCCTTTCGAATCATATTCAGAGCACCAATATTATCACAAAGTTTCAATTTAATAACTAATTGTTACAAAATATAAAAATAAAATGCACACAACTTAAGAAAATGTAATGCATTTAGAATATGTAAACATAATGAAAAATTTACCCCCACCCCCATTACCGAATAACTAAAATCACTTATTAAGTCTGATAAATGAACAGGAATATACATACTCTAACAATAGCTGAAAATATTTTAGGAAACATTTCTGACTATAAAAAACAACTATACTGCTGTCCAAAGTAAATGCAACAGCTTAAAGGAAGCATGCAAATGACATGAAATTTACAAAATGCATTAGCGGAGATGAGATATTCAAATGATTAGAATTTCAGCACAGACGCCCAACACCTGCGCCTGTACCGACGCTTCAAATCACTATTTAAGGCTTGGAGATTTAGATGACTTAAAGTTAGGTAATAGTGTTTTTCTTGTGGTTTTCTTGTAGAAAACAACGATTATTTTTTTTTATCTAGTATCTGATTTTGACAGAGGAAGGATAGTGGCATTACGAGATTGTGGATTATCTTTTATGGAAATAGGTAGTCGAATTGGACGAAATCAAACAACTGTAATACGGATATGTGATCGTTCAATGCAAGAGGGTACAATGGAACCATGTATTCGATCGCATCTACCTCAGTGCCCCAGTTCACGCGATGATAAGCAAACTGCACTCATGGCAGTGACGGATAGCTCAGCCACATCGTGAAGCACAGCACATTCAGTCTGTAACGCACCATCCAGTGTCTGCGTGTACCATTCAACGCCGTTTACAGCAGAGTAGTCTGTGTGTAAGACGCCTATTGCATCTTCTAACCTTGACGCAGAAGCAAAGACGTCTCCGTCACCAATGGTGCGACGGAAGATTAATGTGAACAACATAATGGAATAAATTGCCTTTACTTACAAGTCACGCTTCTGTCGGCAACACCATGATAGTCATATTCGAGTCTGGAGACACAGTGGAGAGAAGATGCTTAACACAGCTGTTTTATGCACACAGGTCCTGCACCGGGTATTATGGTATGGATAGGTATTGGATATCAATCTCACACTCTTCTAGTACGCATTGGCGATATTTTAAACAGCCAAGTAATACATGTCCAAGTTGTTGCATTCAGTTGTCTTTTTTTACCTTCAGGGCTTCTCCACAGCCATATTTCAACAGAATAATGCGCGACCACACGTGGACGCATCATCCAAGGGTTCTTCTCAATTGCCAGATTGAATTACTGCTCTGGATTGCTCACTCTCCGGCTCTTTTGCTGAGAAAAAGCATGTGGTCCATTTTTGTTCAACGATTGACTTAGATTTCATCTTTAGTTACCACACCTAATCCACTTTGGCAAAGTGTGGAAGCTGCTTGGTCTGCTTTAATACTTGCTCAAGATGTTATGAACAAAATAATTTTTTTGTGATATCTCTTTTCTTTTTTGTTGTTTCACTTTGGGTGGCCAGCAGTGTATTAAATTTTGTGAAATATCTTTTCGAGCTGAAGTGATTATTTATAACTAGTGCTTTAATTTTAATGAAACTTTCCTGAACGCATTTCTTCTGCTGTTTGCTTATAATCACTGATTAATGAGCTGACGATAAATGACTTTTTATAATTTTGTATTGAATGATCCATGCAAAAAATAAGTAAAAACTGATACTTAGATTCAACGTTTATTTTAAAAAATTTTCTGAAATTCCCATTCTCGTTGCAAAGATCAACATTTTTCTAACCGTAGGTAATTTGTAAATTTGCAGTTAAGTTGAGAATGTGTGGACCTATCATAAAGTTTTATAGTTTATTCTTAAGCACTAATATTGTTTTATTATAAATTTTATATAAATCTATGTGTGTGTGTGTGTGTGTGTGTGTGTGTGTGTGTGTGTGTGTGTGTGTGTGTGTGTGTGTGTGTGTGTGTGTGTGTGTGTGTGTGTGTGTGTGTGTGTGTGTGTGTTGTTTTATAAATCAACTTATTAAAATTTTTATACTTCTATCATTCTTAAAATATTCTGAATTCAGTGCACAACTTTTATTTCTTTTACACATTTGTAAAGATTTGTACTAAAAGCAGACTAATAAAATTATTGCACTTATAAGTTTGAATTTAAAATATTCATTTATTTAATATTTTATTAGTTGTTGTAGTGCTACATCTCAGAACCTATTCGAAATTACTTGAAAGTAATAACAAGACGATGACAGACACAATGTTGTGTACTTTACTCCAATAATATGTCCTTAAAATATATAGCAAATTCCAAAGAAATTTACGCGAACGCAGTTTAATCCATTATAAAACCACATTCACAGGCTTATCCATCTAATTCATAGGCTTTTTCGAAACAAAATTTTAACCAATGAATAGAATTATAATATTCTAATTTGATTAGAAATCAAGCAGTAACATCATCTCAAACTACAGGAAAGATTTCTACAGAAGAGAAAATATGAATTAAAATTCTTTATCAAAAGGGACACAAATCTTAAAATGTCTTGAAAAACAATTCAACTGACTGATCATAAAATGGTTAAAAATTAAAAACAACTCTTAAATTACTAGAGAAATATTTGATTATGCATTATTGTCCTCATATTTCAAACTTGAGAGAGATCTGAATTATGAAGCATGAAAATAAGTATCAAAATAAAATTACAAAATAATAAAACAGAAACTAATTTTTAGTGGCAGTTTAATGCAGCTATTTTTATTTTGCAGTTTTAATGTAGCTATTATTAGTTTTAATAATAGCTACATTAAAACTGCAAAATTGAATAATAAATGACTATGTTAAACATGAAAAAATGTAGTCTCTGCTTATCAATTACATCAACTCTTTAACCACCAGTACCAAATCTAAAGGCTTAAGCAAATATCTATAGGCTTTATTAATTTCTAGGCTTATGCACTTCAGCAAATAATCTTTGTTTGTCTCAAAATTTTGTTAAAATCAGTAAGCAAATAACTACTTTATAATCCAATATGGTACAGGTATTTTTACCAAGATGTCCGTTCTTCAAATGGAATCCCCCATTTGTAATGAATCTTGAATTCTAGGATATTATGAATCTAATTTTTTTATTTCTTATTCGTAATTTCTTCGAATAATTTAAAGTCAAAATGTTTCCTTATTGAACTTTTTACTATTGCTTTCATTGGCTTAGTTTTATTTCTTACTATTTGATTATAAATTTACTGTTATTAACCTCAAAATAGGAATACCGTTAGTCCTACAATTGTTTTCTGGGTTCTAATAACTTAACAGAAACAAGATCTGCTATTAGCTAAAGTATCAAATAACAGATCCTGTGATTACATTGTAAAACAACAATTACTAATTACTTTTTATGTGACTTGAAGATAACGATGTCTTTTGAAAAATTTAAAAATTTTCAGTCTGAAAAAGAAGCAATGTTTTCCAAATTAATTATTCCCAACATAATTTATTCCGTGGTGTTTCTAATTACGAAAATTGGTCTGAAACAGATCAAAGAATGTAGGGAATATGTAAAAAGATATATGTAAACACTAGATTTAATTTTGTTTATCATTTTTAATCTATCAGTATAAATAGGACGCCAATTATTCTTTGGGTTCCTAATTAAGTTATTTGCACAACAATTGCTTTAAGTTCATCATTGTCTGATAATGCCTTCGTTAAAACCTATATCAAATATTATTAATTCTAATAGATGTGAATACATTTTATATTGGTTTTTATTAGTTTCTCAGTAAGAACATCCACTTAAGAATTACAATTTGATTTCTATTAAAAACATTTCTCAATAATCCATCTTTAGTATACAAATTTTGGGGGTTATAGTTATCTCTTAAAGACTCTACCAGTATAAACATATATAGTTTTTTATGCTATATTCAATCTCTCTCTCTCTCTCTCTCTCTCTCTCTCTCTCTCTCTCTCTCTGTCTCTCTCTCTCTCTCTCTCTCTCTCTCTCTCTCTCTCTCTCTCTCTCTCTCTGTCTCTCTCTCTCTCTCTGTCTCTCTCTCTCTGTCTCTCTCTCTCTGTCTCTCTCTCTCTCTCTCTGTCTCTCTCTCTCTCTGTCTCTCTCTCTCTCTCTGTCTCTCTCTCTCTCTGTCTCTCTCTCTCTGTCTCTCTCTCTCTGTCTCTCTCTCTCTCTCTCTGTCTCTCTCTCTCTCTCTGTCTCTCTCTCTCTCTCTCTGTCTCTCTCTCTCTCTCTCTGTCTCTCTCTCTCTCTCTTTATGACAATATATACTTAGAGTTTATTATCTGAAATAGCAAACATTGCCAGCATTAAAGCAATTTTTTTTATGTTTCAGTGCTTCAATTTTTCCAGACAAATTCAATTTATGAATATTTACTAAAAATCAATATTTACAGTGACGAATTTGATTTAATTAGAAATAAAACGCTTAGATATTTAAGTAAACATTTCAATTTAAGATATTTTAAAAGCAACAACTAATAGCTCTGCATATTAATATATAGATAATTACGTAAAGATTTTAAAAATATAAATTATAGAAAAAAGCAACCTTTCAATTATCTTTTTTTAAACAATAATAATGAACTTATGTATATTAATTTTTGGTATCATGAAGAACAAAAACAGGGAACGAAAACTGTCTTTAAATTTGACTTATTCTTTCAAAACCGATACTGAATATTTCATTCACACACAAATTTTATTGATATTTATAAATATCTCATTAGGTATTTAAAAAAAAATACTCGAAATATGATAACTTGCAAAACACTATCTGAAAGCCTGAGAGTGAATTCCCTCAAACTTACTACTATGCTCCAAACTTTCTTCCTAGTTCATAAATCTCTGACGGAGCTGTTCTTCCAGGTCATTTATTCTCTTTTATCTGAGATAGAAGATGTTTCACTGTTATAAATCATTCGAAAATAGTGTAACATGGAAAAATTAATTTTTCGATAGTTTACCTCGCTTTTTAACGATTTGAAAGTGAAGCAAAATATTAGTAAATAGTTTTCTTCTGAGATTAAAAACATACGTTTAAAGTTTGTGTTCTTGGAGAAATGGGTAAAAGAAATATAAGTATATATATATATATATATATATATATATATATATATATATATATATATATATATATATATATATATATATATATATATATATAAAGAGAAGATAGTTAAAACATAATTTTAAAAATTAGCATTAGTTGTTCGTATTAAAAAAATTTTTATATCAAATTATTTTTAATTAAGGATTTAATTATGAATCATTACCTACAATAGTTAAATCGTGTAAAAGTAATTTATTTTCATAATATTTTCTTTCATTTTTTGAATTTAAGTTTATAATTTAATAAAAATTATTAACAATTAATTAAGTTAAACTTTTTCGAATTTGTCTTCGGTGGTTATATTTTTATACACAATAACAATATCAGCGTAGACCTACAATTTAATGTATATTCCAAACAACTAAAAACATCACATTCCTAAAGTGGTATCAAACCTATTATTTGCTTGAAAGTGATAAAATTAGAAATTCAACTACCGGCTTGAAAACAGTATTATAAGTAGCCTACCTCTGACAGATTTAATACAAAGAGTGACACACAAACTCATGAAAATTATTACAAATTTTAACTTTATGACAACTCGTTTAAATTTGCTTCTTTTTCAACTGCTTTTGTTTTATCGGAGAAAACAACTGGGAAGAGCAATTAAAACCTTATTAGAAATAACTATCTGGAAATTATACGAAACTCCAATAAATAGCCAATGAACTAAAAATAATAATATAGTTAAATAATATACAGAAATGATGTATATAAATATATAATAATATACAGAAATAATATAAGCTGATATATATTACCAAAGTAATAATATATTTCTGAATATTGCAAATAAATGCAAATAAATATATTAAAATAAATAACATTTATATTAAAAAACAAAATAAAATTGATGCAAGTATATATGCGCTTAGATAGATTATTCTCAAACGATTAATATAGATAGAAAACAGATAAGGCTTCGATTCTTGTTTCTACACCACTAGTGACCATCTAAATTCCAACACCAAGATAGACCATAGATACCCCAACAAAATTTATGTTGTAGATAACGTGTTGATCAAGTATCAAATGATTAAGTTTGTAGACATCTTTAAAGAGTGGTTCCTGCCAAAATCAGTAGCAAGTCTATCCCCCATCGTTGAAGATCAACGGTGTCACAAGCCTTGGAAATGATTCAAAGATATTTTGGATGTGTTCTTGGGGAAAGGCAACCAAAAACGCTTATGCACGTTGCCAAAGTTGTTCTGGTGTGGCAGCTAGGCATGTAATCTGTGTCAGTCGTTGAGCAACCATGGACCACATGTTTTCTATCGACGAAAGATTCGAAGAGCAAGCTAGCCAAGGAAGCAATTCAATCTAGCGATTGACAAGGAACCCTTGGACAATACGAGCCAAGTGTGGTCGCGCACTATCTGTCGAAATATGGATGTGGGGAAGTTTTGAAGGTAAGGAAAGAAAACTGTTTTCAACACATCGGAGATGACTGGCTATTTAAAGTACAGGCAATGCGTACTAGAGTACGCATTGCCGGTACTTTAAATACGGTACGGAGTGCGAGAGTGATAATCAATACAGCCTCATACCATAATACCCGGTGCAGGACCAGTGTGGTAGTGCATAATGCAGTTGTTCAGCGTCCTCTCCCCACGCTGTCTCCAGACTCTAATGTGATCATCGTGGTGTTTCAGATAGAGGCGTGACTCGTCAGTAAAGACAGTTTCATTTCATTTGACCGTCCACATCCTTCTTTCATCGTTTCATTGGTGGCGGAGACGTCATTGCTCTGTTTCATGAGTAGATGAAGCGATGAATGTCTTGCGGACAGATTACTATGCTGTAAACGACGTCCAATGGTACGCACAGACACTGTATGATGCGTTACAGACTAAATATGCTGTGGATCGTGATGTGGCTGAGCGATCCGTCACTGCCAAACACACAATTTGCTTGCCATCACGTGAAGTGGTGCAAAGAGGGGAATGAGATCGACCACGTCGGTCTGTCGTACCCTCCTGCATCTAACGATCACATAACCGCATTACAGTTGCTTGGTTTCATCCAACACGACAACTGATTTCCCAGAGGAAAAAATCCACCATCTCGATAGGCCACTATCCTTTTTTGTCGAAGTCGAATACTTGATTAAAAAGTGATCGCAATTTTCGGCAAGGCATAATTGATCGTTTTTTTTTAATCACAAAAATACACAATTGCCAGGCTTGAAATCGTCAAAACTAAATAGCGATTTAAAGTGGTTTCCCTAAGCGCGTTTTGAGCATCTTCGCTGAAATTCTAATCATTTCCCAGCATTACTTCCACAAAACCATGTTGTAAATTCATGTTATTTGCATGCTTCCTTCAGGGTGTTGCTTTTATGGTTCCAGCAATGTAATTCATTGTTTACTTTATACCCACAAGGATCAAGTCATCCTGAAATTACAGTATAAAGAAGACATAAACTGATGACCACACCAAAACATCCAAGGGAATCAAATTTAGAACTGAAAACCAATTCACTAACCATTCAGCTATCGACTTAGCTACGAAATCATGAATCCAACAGTAAAAAATAACTATATTCTTCACTAACTTTAACACACCGTATAAAAAAGATAGAAAATTATCAATTAAATCATTTTCGAAAATTCGCATACATGTATATGTACTTAAATATAATAATTTTCCACTTTTATAAAAGTCATATATCAAAGATTTCACTTGTTTTTCGTAGATAATAATTGTTTATCAACTTTTTCTAGCGTTTATTGACCGGAAAGTCAATTTAGTCTGGAATTTCATTTTGCTGGAATTCATTGGAAATTCATTCATATTTCATTACAGCGTGGAAACTGATTTCTCCAACTTAATTTCCTTCCTTTTTTTCATTAATCACAAGATTTTGTGAAGAAATTCTATTCACATTTAGAAAGCAAATTATTCGTTGCATTACAATCGGAACTGAAAAGAAATTATATATATATATATATATATATATATATATATATATATATATATATATATGTATACATTTATGTGATAATATTAACATGAAATGGCTTAATATTCTCCAAAATATTTTTTCTCGTAATGAATGTCTCATGCATTAAGAAATAACAACGAAAAACAATTTCTTTCTTGTCCGTTTAATTACATGATTTTGTCCATACTCAGTTTTGGCATGAAGCCTTTAGCTATATAACTCTGATTGATATAAATTCAAAAATATATCACAGACATTATGCTCAGCCATTGTACTATAATTTTAACTTTCGTTGCTAATCAGCTTTTTGCATCTAATCCTCTAGTTTACCTTTATTTCAGAGTAATTAAAAAATGATAGATGAGCTTGTCTAACAACAATTTGCGTCAGTGATAATTTGAGATAAATTAAAATTCTATATAAAAATCGTATAAATCGTTTTTAAATAGCATATTCCGAATTCACAAAAGGGATCAACTAATGACGCCCAGAGCCAAATTTAATCAATATTGATTACTGTTGTGTGAATAAGAATCTTACTTAATTTCAAAACTTAAAAACTGCATACCACTCGTAGTTCTCATTTGAATTTAAAGTTTAATAGAATATTAGAGAATATTTTTATTGCATGAATGTAGAAAAAAAGATGTAGTTCTTTCATGAATATAAAGCTTAGTAGAATATGCGTATAGGAGTATAGAATAAGAGACGTAATACTTGTTTGAATTTAAAGCTTAGTAGTAGTAGAATATCAGAGAATATTCGTATTTTTCATTGCAAGAATATAGAATAAGAGATGTAGTATTTGTTTGAATTTAAAGCTTAGAGTAGAATATTAGAGAATATTTTCCATTGCATAAGTATAGAATAAGAGAGAGAAGCTCGACTATGAAGTGATCATCGCTTTCTTGTTCATAAACCAATGAATACGGTACAGAAAATTAATGAATAGTGAAAGTAAATAGAGTCGCGAATTATTTGATGTGAACACATTCTTATTGGCTCACAATATTTTCAGGTTTGGTTTGTCACTCAACGGTCATTTTTTGTACACGAGGGCTAATTAGACCGGGACGAGTGGTATGCAGTTTTTAAGTTTTGAAATTAAGTACGGTTTGAAGTGGATTCCGAACCACTACAAACATCCATGCCCAATGTGGGATTCGAACCTACGAACTGTTGAACCAAGGCAAGAGCGCTAACCATTCGGCTGCCAGCTCGACACAACAATCTTTTCAGGAAAGGGGCACTTTGCTGATGGCAGGGCCGTTCTTTTTTGTATAACCATCATATCCTTTTCGATTAATCTTTTTATTACATTAGAGGATTATTTTAAATAATTTTTGCAAGTTTAATAGTTTTGACCAATTTAAAATCAACTTTAATATTATTGCAATAAAATGAAATATTTTTAAAATAATATAAAAAAAAACTTTAATTAATATAAATCTTTAACATTATTAAAACACGTACGATTACATTACATTACAATGCCGACAAACTTGTCTAGTGGTTAGGTTGCCTGACTGCGAATAGGGAGGTCCTGGATTCGAATCCCTGTTCAGGCATGAATGTACTTTTTCTCTCTTTCTACCATGTCTTTGTCCTTTCTTTGTGTGTGAATGAGGTACGAATGGTTACCTACCCTATAAACGGGTCCCTATGGCATGTGTGAGGGTGCGATGGTAGCCCACCCACTGTGGTGCACCTGGGGCAAAGCCTCGGCGGTAATGAGGTCGCTGTTTCTGACCGGTTCCTTGGGTATAAGGGGACAATACATCCCGATATACCTCGACCATTCGAAAAAAAAAATATTACATTACAAAAATGTCAGTTGAGTATAAAACTCAAGCAGCTAAATTAAAACGATGGATATAAAAAATCGTAGTCAATAACTAAATTGTATACTATAAAACGCGCGCGCGCAATATACTATTTAAGGCTTAGAAGAAACTTCTAGTTGAATGTTAAACAACATAAAATGATTGGATACTAAGGATAGATTATAATGCTAGATTATACTATAAGGCAAAGATATGAAAGAAATAATTCACTAATTAAATCCTCCACTTTAGATAATTTGCAATAAGCCATTGTCGATGATTATTACAAAAAATGTCAAACAATACTTCTCATCTTTAATACTATTACCTCATTACTCTCCCTCCCCCGCCCCTCAGAAAGAATTATGCTGATGAGGGAAAACAAAAATTACAGATACTGATGTCATAGAAATATTAAATTACCCATATTGTTTATAATACATTACAGCGATACATCCCTTAATATCAGATCACTTGTCTATTGGTATTGATGTGAAAGATATTCATTGAAGGTTCTCATACATTTCCTTGTAGCTCATTTTGTTTCCTGCTTACAGTTTCAATAAACCAGTTCAACCTTAATTCGGTATTTACTGAACATGTATCTGCTAACAAGTTTTAACAAGTCATCCCAAAATAATAAATGAACTACATAGCCATCCAACATGTCTAAATAATAATAATAGCTACAATAAGCAAATTTTACCATATCTTATTAAACAAACTATTTGAATAATTTGTATGTCTTACAGCAGAAATATAGCAACTGATATTTTTCATAATGCCAAAATTCCTTTTATGTTTTTTTTAGCATTGTGAAATGCCAGAATGTTTTAGCTTAAAAGAATAGACATAAAAATTTTTACTTTAGCTAACTCTTTTACATTATTATAATAAGAAAAATTGTTATTAAAAATTATATACGCACTTTAAAATGACAAGCAAACACATACTTATTACTATAATTATTTTATATTTTAATGAAAAAATATTCTTTTTGACGAGGTATATTATTCGTTGTAGTGAAAATAAGATATTAATTATAGATTTTTGAATTTATAAAAAAAAACTAAATTAATTTAAAATAAAGTTAGTTACCAAACTCTAATGAAACCCTTAAAGTTATTTTATTTGTATAATGTAGGGCCGCACAAATTTAGCATGTAATACAGCTTGAATTCGCCTAGGAAACGGGACAATTTCCTTCTTTTAAAATTGCCCTCAATGAGTAACCGGAAAAAATAAATTATATACCAGTTTCCTTCTTCTTTCTACATTCTAGAATTATAATTTTAAAAATAATTTTTAAAAAAGTGTAAATACCACGATTATTTTAATATTCTTCTTCAATTTGTGATAAAGAATTGTTTTTGTTCATTGAAATGAATGTATTTTTGCTTTTTCCAATACGCTGACAATCGAAAATGCATTGTAAGACAAATGAGCGAGAGAAACCATTTGCAATATTCAATAACTCTTTTACTAAAAGGAATTTTTGAAACACTCTATACTTGATATATATATATCAACGATATATCTATCTATCTATCTATCTATATATATATATATATATATATATATATATATATATATATATATATTATTATTATTATTATTATTATTATTATTATTATTATTATTATTATTATTCTAAATCTCACACAGTTTTTCTTCAAAATGTAAGAATACGTTTCTTCACAGGAAATTAGAGACCGTGAAAGTTGGTGCGACTGACCTGTAATTTAAATTCTGTTGATGTTGCTTTATTACTTATGACACTTGGACAAGCCAAGCTCCCTATGCCGTTTGCTATTCAAATTGCTATTCGAAAGTCAGTAGGGTGAGTATTTCCTTTAACCAGAGAGCCACACGAAAGTGAAAGTACAACTTTGCTCTAAATTCCTCCGACCAACAGCACCACCAGAGGATTCGCTCTCTTAGTTTTGATATTGTTCTGAAAGAGGAAGAAATTTTCTCCAGACCATTACACCCTCGGTAACTACTCAACGATCGACCACAGGATTTTTGATTCCACAGATTCAACGAGCATGTGTATAGAATGTACTTGGTGTGTCTTAGGTGGCATTGAGATGGGTGGCATCAGACCTCCCCCCCCCCTTCTTCCGAACGAGAGACTGATGTCCAAACTACTAGGTTACTACGACTACGTAATTTAAATTCTAGAATTAATCAGTATACAGATGAATCAAAAGATTACAATAAAATTCATTGCATATTTAAATTCATAAACCAATTTTTTTTTCATTTTCTGTGTTAGAACAATTATTATTAAGTAACTTCTATTTTCTTCAATTTTGATTAAATTTTGTGCTTATAATGTAGACGTATTTAGACACGTTTGATGAGCTTCATTAAAGTACAAATACATCACTAAAGAAGTTGCAATAATTTTTATCACTATCTTTGTAATAAACATTTGTACTTTTTAGTTCCTTACTATGAAATTTGGGATTTCCATTCCGTTTGAACAATTATGAAAAACTGATTTGAATAATTTATCAATGCCTTGGTTACTCGTTCTTTGATTTCCACCAGGAAAATCAAATGTGGCAAAATTTACTCATTTATTGGTTTCCGTAGGCATATGTTTCTTTTACTGAGAAGCACATGCATCCTTTTCATCAATCAGTGAAATAAATTATACCTATCATTAGGCGTTTAGTTTAAGATTTCGCCAACAGATGTCATTAGTTGTTTATTAAATAACTGCACATGAAGTACTTTGCACATTTACCACTTAAAATTCTCTTACGCGCAGATACTGTCTGATGCATTGAAGGCTGAATGTGCTGATCTATGGTTCGTGATGTGGCTGAGCGATCAGCCACTGCCATGCGCGTGATTTGCCTCTCATCATGTGAAGTAGTGCACTGAAATGGATGCGATCGAACACGTCGGTCCGTCCTACTCTCCTGCATCCAACGATCACATATCTGTATTGCAGTTGTTTGGTTTCGCCCAACACGACTACCGATTTCCCAGAATGTTTATCCACAATCTCGGTAGGGTACTATCCTTCCTCTGTCGAACCCAGATATTTAATCAAACAATGATCTCTGTTTTCTATGAGGCATAATTGATCATTTTAAAAAAAAACTCAAGAAAAACACTATTGCCTAACTAGAAATCGTCGAAATCTCCAAGCCTTAAATACCTCCTTGAATTGGTGCCACAGATGCGTATAATGTGTTTCTGCACTGAAATTCTAATCCTTTGAATATCTCATCTCCGCTAATGCATGTAATGAATTTCATGTTGTTTGCATGCTTGCTTTAGGATGTTGCGTTTACAGTGCCCAGCACTTGTTTTTTCTAATCAGAAATGGTTCCTAAAATGTTTCAGCTAATATTAGAGTATGAATATTCCTTTTCATCTATCAGATTATCATTATTAGTTCATTTATCAGATATCAGATAAAATCATTAAGTGATTTTAGATATGTGATTGTGATTTGTTATTCTGTGAAGGAGGTATATTTTTCATTAACTTTATATATTCTCTGCATATTTCATGATTTTTTTCATCAGCTATTCACATATCCCTATAGCAATTGATGTTATAAACAACCTTTCTTCAGATCACCATAGCAATTATCGGAAACACACCATCTGAAACCCAAACAAAAATAAAGAGCTTTGACTGGAAACTTCACAATAACATTATAGATTCTTAAGTTGTGTACATTTTATTTTTATATTTTCTAACAAATAGAAATTATCTTTTAAAACTTTACGATAATGTCTGGAATTAGTTTTTCTTATCGATTAGTTCCTCATGATAAAAATCTGCTTAAAAAATATTTTCTAAAAAGAAAAAAAATTCAAATTTGAATTCAATACTTACATAGATTTAAATTTGCAAATTATTCTCTTCAGGTTCGATTTGGAGAAAAAAACATTTTATTTAAAATGATTATAAAAAATAATGAGAATAATGTAATTACCGAAAATCTATACAAATATCGTTTTCCTTTCTTCTTTTTTCTAGTATAAATTCTTATAAATATTTTTAAAAATGAAATGTCAGAAAGTATAGCATAGTAGTTATGATTCAATTCACCGCACATAAAGTAATTTGGTAGCTGGAAAGACAACTTGAGATTTATGGTTCACAAACTCATGATTCTTCATTTAAAAAAAATAATAAAAATTGAGTTGAAAAAGTAAAAACATTCAGTGTAGTTAAAGAAATGCATTAAAGAAAATAAAAAAATACGTAGGGTACTGGTAGAGGAAAGTGAGGAGAGAATCTCTTAAGAGACAGTTCAAAGCTTTGATACGTAATTGAATCAGAAATGTTTGCGAAGTAAGTAATTTTGAAAATTACCTTCGTACCCTTAACATCTCAACCTTTAGAATAAAGTTTTTATTTACCACTTGCCTTAGGGAATTTAGTATTCGAGATATATTTTTCCTACTCTTTTCTCTTTTTGTTAAAGAAAAAAAAACAATTTTCAAATAAATGTCAAAGATTTTCCAATATTTGTTCTGTGAATGAATGTACAAGCACATCTAATCATCATTGCATAATCTAGAACTATTATCGTTGACCGAGGAATCTTTATGGAAATGTATATTAATAAAAATAAATGAATGCCTCTTATTGCCGCATACTCCAAGTATATGGGTGTTTTTATAGTTTTCAAATTCGAAACAGCAAAATATTTCATGCAAAGGCATTTAAAAACTTTGAAATCCCATTTTAATAAAAGAAAAACAGAGAATAATGTTTTACTTTAAAGATCGTTAGTTAAAATGTATCTTTTTTAAGGAAGATTTTTATGTTTTATGTGCCTCATAAAATAATATGCGTTATTATAAGAAGGTTAATTACATAATTTTAATTAACTTTATAGTGATAATTATTATCTTTTGTCGTCCAAGTAACGCTATTAATTAACGTTAAAATATATTTATTATATTTTTCCCAAACTTCATCAAAATTTTATGGTTAGATTTCTTTATCTTAAACTATTGTATTATGAAGGAAAGTATATTTTCTCTTTTGTTTTATCATTTTTATTTGATTAATATTTTTTAACCCTCTAAGAATTTTTGGGAAAAAAATCATCTATGTTTTGGATAATAATAACTGCATAATTTAGCAAAATTTATAAGTAATGATTGTTTAAAATTTTTTATTGTTTCGATTTTTATTCTTTGTACAATTGATGCTTAAATATGTTTCAGTAAAAATAATTATTGCGGTTTTTAATTAAAAACACTTTCTAGAAAAAAATTCGTAAAAAAAGTTTTAAAATTGAATTTACGAATTTTTTAAAATTTTTTCAAGAAAATTGCTGAAAATACACTTAGAAATAGAAAAAATTCAAAACATTCCTATTAAAAATTTTAAAAAATAATATTTATTTCATAATTATTATTTTTTAAATTTTTTAAAAATTTATTCTAAAGTCTTCTTAGAGATTTTTTATTTCAAAAATGTATTTTAATTTTTATTTAGGATATTTTTATTTAAGTATTCCTATTTCTTTTTAAAATAATCAATTAATTTAGAAAAATCAAACACATATACCAGTGATTGAAAGAATTTACAATAATATTATAAACACTATCTATCTAAAATGAATAATCAAAATTAAAGTGCACATTACTGTCTTAGAATTAAAATAATCATATATAGGCATTGATGAACATAGGAAATTGTTAACATCGAGATTTCGAAATTTTTGCATGAACTTCAAATTTTAAAACTTCAGTACAAAATTTTAGGTTTCGAGTTTCCATGAAGAGACATTAAACTGCTTTAAAATATATTGTCTTTTCAGATTCATTTTGAAACATAAGTTATTTAATTTTGAAATTTGATTAAAAATAGCATGGATATTGTTTCATGTTATTTCAGGTTAAATTATATTGTTCATCGTTTCATGAATTTGTTGCTGTTGCTGTTGGACTAAATACACTTATTTTTTGATTTGATGAAAAAAAGCCTATTTGTGAAATAAATTGCAAAAAATGCGTCATTTTAGTGTTTTACGTTAAAATTCGTAATAAAACCTTATGGCTAGTAGCTGCACCCCTCTTCCTCTAAGATCAGCAAAGTGAAGCATCATTTACCGCATTCAGTGACCACAATAATGACCAATTTGGAAGAGTGACCACATTCTCCTTCACTGGGTTGCTAAAACTCCGAGGAATGGGGGTGAATCTGACATCCAAAGTCCTTCCTCTGGTTTGGCGTGGATGGGAAGAGAGGGTTACCATAGCAAGCCTCATTTCGTCACTTGATCGTGGTTCGAAACTACGAAACATTTGGTAATGGACATATATTCCAAACCTGATAATTTTAAGGTACACTCTAAAGTTCCCCCGCATCTGTCTATATGTATGCATGTTAAAATGCGAATATTATCTTTAAAAACTCAAAAAAAAAAAGAATCTGGTATTTATTCTATGTATTGTATATATTAATAAAGTAATTTTCATTTTAATTAGTATTTTAGTGAATTTAAAAACTGGTTGAAGGAAATTATAAACAAATAAAAGCTAAATGGTTTGCTTTTAAACTCTAATGAAAAATATAATTAGAAAACTCATTACCAAAAATGAAATGCCAGAAGGAGAATGGAATGACTTAAACCGAGTAGAATTTGTTTGTAATTTGATGTGTTATTGCAATGATATTGTAATTAGTCAATGTTTACTACAATAATGCTAGAAAATAATCCTTGCAGTAGCAAATCAAGCATAACTATAATAGGCTTTACCAATTGCACATTTAAGTTAAACTACTTACAGATCTTGATAACTTGGATTTCTTTCTCGTTTGATTTCTTCGTACGAAAATTGCTTCAATATATCTCCAGATTTCAGATTATGCTTCTTAAAATAAAATGAGTCATTGTTAACTGTTGGTTGGGTACAATGAGCCACATTGTACCCAACCAACAGATATGCAAATGTAGAATCGATGATTGCAGGTGGTAAGACTTGAGTAATAGAAACGATTGTGTCAATTTTATGCCAATGCTCATAACACAGAGTGAATCATGCTCTACTGTATCCAACACAGTATCACAAATAGTGCTCTGTCGATATCACAACAACAATTTTTTGATTTAGAGACTGTATTATAATAAAATATGATTGAAAGATATAGCACTTTTGCTAATTTTCGGCTCTAAACCATGTGTGTTTGCAATAGGGCAATGGAATGGAGACACAGACATTCGATTGATCCTCCGTTCTGTTGCCAGTCACGCCTCACTTTCGAATATTAAACTATGATGGTCGTATTAGAGATTGCAGATATTATAGAGACAGCTGATTTGCTACCTTATGAACATCGATATTGGCCCTCAGCCAATGATAGTAACTAAGAGTGGTATTAGATCTCACTTTGCAAAACATTAATAATATATATGAATTGAAGAATCACAGATACATTTCTGAAATTTTGAAGCTATTTTTTTCTTTTTTATCATCACATCTTGACTTTCGGCTACAATATGTTACTGTAAATCCATACGGTGACAAATATCTCGTATTAGCTCATTAAATTGCATTTCCTCCTTGACCTGACTGTTTCTCTAGATCTATAACCTATTTGGAATCAAGTCATTAAATAAATAATAAATAGTTTGAAATCATCTTTTCCTGGTACACTAAGCCGAGAGACAGCGAAAAGAGCGAATATACATATTCGGTCTATTTACATACACCGAAAAGAAAATCTAAATTCCATATTTTAATTTAATAAAAATAATTTTGAAAATTCATTTAGTAAATTTTCAGAAAAATGATAACCATGAATTTATACATATTATATCATAAATAGTTATAGATAGTAAAATCAAAAATATTTTTCTATATACTATATATATATAGTATACAGAAATATATATATAATATAGATTTTTTTTTTACTCCTTTAGCTTTCTGTGAAATTAGTCGTCGTATACAAATGTAACCATACTGGGACAAACTAATTAACCATCTACATTTTTAAGTGTCCCTTCCTACAAATAAAAAAAAGCTAAAGTTAAATTCTATAATTACAAAAAATGTTTGTTTGATATAGGAGAAGCATAATTAGATTTTCTAAAATGTAAGAAATTAAATTTACTGAGATATGAATATAATATTATATAATCGCTTGGGAAATATTTGCAAATACAATGAAATATAGTTTTTTCTTTAATATTTATTTAAAAATTTACTATAATCCTGGAATAAATGAAATCATCATGTAACATTACAACTCTTTTATTACTGACCATAAAATCTACCCATACAAATCAATATCCGGATTCTTTTAGGTTATCCACCGGAAAACTCTGCCAAACCACTAGATAATATTTGTTCGGCCCTGCATCGCTTTCTGTCGAACTGTACACATACACATCAACAAAAGAACAGCAAACAGCATTTCTCTAAGTTGGTGGCCGAGAATAGCCGACGCAGCGTCAGTAGTAAAAAGAAATGGTAAAATCAGCTTCCTTTCCTCTTTTCGCGGAATAATATTTGGAAAGCTGTTTGTAGCTGTCCGATCCTAGAATCTTCTGAAGCAAAAGGGAAGTATTGGATGAAAGTGAAGCTTTTCATATAGCTTCTGCAATATTATGATCACTGTTCTCTAGAGTAAGACATATTTCTTATCGATTCAAGTTTATTTTTCCGAAATTTTTATTCATGCATTCTTATTTGAATCGTGGTTGCAAAATATTAAAAAGAAAAAGAAGTTCGGCTTTATCGTGGCCTAATGATAGAATCATATTCTTCCGAGGGAAAGCTTCTGGGTTAATTTCCATCTACTGTTGATCAAAAAGAGTTGCTATCTACATAAAAATCCTTCAAATGGGTAATTTGAAATTTATCCGTTACGAGGTGCCAAGCGAAGCTAATCCGGTATAAGTAATTCAAATTAAACATGGAAAGTGAATTATTAACTTATTAAAAACGGTAGTCATGCACCCAAAACAATTTTAATTTTAGGTTTCGTGTTTTAAAATTTATTTTACGAATGCAACTTGAATCGTGAAAAAAAAATCATGGTTACTTTCTTGCATTACTTGAGCCTTATAAAAGTCAACCTAACATTTAAATGATATAATAAAATTTTTTAATGTGTTTACGAGAGGATTTTTGGTAAATAACCTGTCATCTATATGCGGTTAAAAAGAGGAAACCAGGAAAATATACATTCGGTCCTTCTGGTCATGAACTTTATTTCCAGTTTCCACACATATTCTGTCTTCTGTAGCCACTTCACTAAACGTATCATTGCTTTCTTTAACTTTTCATCTTTTCCAAAATATTCAGCACTCAAAAACACTTTCAGCTTGGATAAAAGGAGGGAACACACACTCTAAAAACATATATTCTAAGCTATCAAAAATTACCGTTTCCATAAAAATTCTTGAGGTGTGATTACAATGTGAAGGCGGAAAGAGACTAGGGATAAGCATAATTACTCCAGAAAATAGTTTTCAAGTCTTGAAAACTATTTTCTGTTCAACAAGTCCTATTCACAAGGATAAATCATGCCGGATATTACAAACATTACAAAACATACTATTCATAATGAAAAATCAAATATGCTTTTTAAGTCTTAAATGCGATACAAAATGTAAACTCAAATTAAAAGCTGATACGATTTGTAAATATTTTAGAAATAACTCATTGCAATTTCGTGCATGTATAGCATAAGAGAGTTTTAAAATAAAATTAATTAATACTATGAATGACGAGATAAATTAGTAATAAATTTGTTTTAATGAAAAATTAAACTGATTTAATTTCACATTTAATAATATATTTGATCAATATCAATTATTTTTACCTCTTCAACCAATAATTAATAGCATTTAAAATCAGGGAGATATAAATTCAATATGTAATCCTAAATGGAGTAAAAATAATTATAAGCCTTGAGTTTGTAAAATCCTATGTTTTAAGTCTCGATGTAATCGGTTATCCATTCACGTTTTAATCAAATTCAGAATTCATTAAGAATTAAAATTGAATTATAGCAGAACATTCCGCAGATTTATTGTTTGAACATGCAAGGAAATTATCCTACAAAATATATTAAAATATAATCTCATTATAAGGATGAATTGCTAAATGAAAATAGGTTTGTTTCACATTTTAATCTCCTAATTACATATTATGATAAAATAATGTCCTTAAATTCATATTAAAACTAATTTCATAATTATTGCATTATACAAACTGCGCAATGAAATTGTATATCTGAACAATCTAAAGTAATTTGAATGCAATAAACTAAAGCAGTATGTATAATGTAATAATTCCCTAATTTCTCTATTTTATTTTCTTTGTTTTTCCTTCTTTACTTTTAAAATTTTTAAAGTTAAAAAGGAAAATCAAGAAAATTAAACAGAGAAATTAAGGAATTAAAAAAAAGTATTTAAATTGGGGTGATGAAAAGCTTGTTCTATTTTATCAGGAAAAAGAGAACAGGAGTGTATGAGTTGGAAAGTTTTTTGAACAAATCATACAGCCCAACATCTTCAAACAAAAAACACTTTAGACGAGAAAAGTTATTCAAAAAGCATGAAAAATAATTTTAGGAATATTTTGTATTTTAAATAATTTGTTTTAAGAAAATGCTTAGTAAATAACATGGCTGGATGGAGTGAATATACGAAAATATAATTTATTAAAACAAAAAATATGCGGCAATAAATTGCAGAAAATTAAAATAAAAAACTATATAAATAAGTAACATTCCTGGTCTTTATGTAAATTTCTAAGCATTTGTGGATCTTTAACTGAAATTAAATATCTAAGATATTCTCTATATATAAATTTTATCCATATTGTATTCAACAGGTTTTTTCTATAAAGCAATTATTTAATTCTTAAACGTATCGTATTCCTATGCAATAGAGCGATGTATCTAAGCCACATGCTAAAGTACTAATTATAGGTGAAAACAGAAAATAAATTTCCATTCACAATTTTTGATAAATTTAACTTGTCCATTTTTTTGTTTTGAAATAAACTTTAAGGCAAGCTGAAAGAACTAGTAATTCATCTTCCATCAACCAAATCTACCAAATTTAAGCAGATTTTCCAAATTCTTAAGACAGGTACGAAATTTCGGACAGAACAATATATACAGTTTTCTTTAAAAAAAATTCAAATATTAACTAATCATAAAAATATTATTTTCAGAAAAATGAATCCATATAAAAAAAAAGTTATATTTTCTTGGGAAAAAACTCTCCTGTTTTTTGTTATGTTATATATATATATATATATATATATATATATATATATATATATATATATATATATATATATATATATATATATATATATATATATATATATATATATATATATATATATATATATATATATATATATATATATATATATATATATATATATATATATATATATTTATATTTATATATATATATATATATATATATATATATATATATATATATATATATATATATATATATATATATATATATATATATATATATATATATATATATATATATATATATATTTATATTTATATTTATATTTATATTTATATATATATATATATATATATATATATATTTATATTTATATTTATATTTATATATATATATATATATATATATATATATATATTTATATTTATATATATATATATATATATATATATATATATATATATATATATATATATATATATATATATATATATATATATATATATATATATATATATATATATATATATATATATATATATATATATATATATATATACATATATATATATATATATATATATATATATATATATATATATATATATTTATATTTATATATATATATATATATATATATATATATATATATATTTATATTTATATATATATATGTATATATATATATATATATATATATATATATATATATATATATATATATATATATATATATATATATATATAAAATATATATATATATATATATATATATATATATATATATATATATATATATATATATATATATATATATATATATATATATATATATATATATATATATATATATTTATATATATATATATATATATATATATATATATATATACATATATATTTATATTTATATTTATATATATATCTATATATATATATTTCTATATATATATATGTATATATATATATATATATCTATATATATATATATATATATATATATATATATATATATATATATATATATATATATATATATATATATATATTTTATATATATATATATATATATTCTCAACAAATAAATTTTCATGGAAATTTCACTTTCTTTCAGATGGAATATGTTAAATTAGATTTTGTACGAAATCAATGCTTGTATTTCTAAAAAAATGTCATTATAAACTCCACATAAAAGGCAATTGCTGGTATATAAATACGTCTACATTTTAACTTCATCTTTTTCAAAGGCGTTGGATAAAATTCTGGATTTTATGATTCATTTGTTGTTTTCCTATAAGAATTGAATATATCCGATAGGCTAGTTTTGAGTTCAGGATATAAAACAATAAGATGTAATCTGCAACTTTTTATTAAAAACACAATCTTGTAAAATATTGGTTAAGCTTCCTTTTCCTTGAAATAGAAATATATCTTTTTGCTTTTACAGTAAAACGTAAGAAGCTTATAACATTTTTACGCGTAAATCAAATCTTCTAAGGTAATTTTCGCAAAAAAGTGACTTTTCTTTAAAGATTTCTTAAAATAGAGTTTTGAGTAAAAGCCAACATAGCTTACATTAAAGGAAAATTTTTATATTTTGTTTGTATTACACTATACTCTGCTTACATTTCTACAATATTAACTAGTGATATACTCTATATAATACGTAAATAAATTTAGAAAAATTTATGAAAGATTAAGCTAATTTAATAAAATTTTTAATTTTATTTTTCCAGCTTTAGTTTTAATAAAATACACTGTAATGCATTATAAAAAGTCTACTTATAACAAAGAAACAAGAATTTAATAAATATTTAAGGACTCTCTGTGTTGTACTAAAAATCGTAAGAAATTATTTCATATAGCTGTAGCATGATAATTTTAACTATATAATATATATATATATGTATATATTTGTGACACACACTTTTATTTTAATTAATTACACACTAAATTAATTGTATTAAAATTAATTTTGTACAGAACTTTAATATTTCAAATAGGCTAATAAATTGTTTTGCTTATGATTTGATTTCAAAACATACATTAATTTCATCCAGCGGTGGCACTCCTTGTCGAAGTTCATAGATGAGCAATAAGTTCATAGATGAGATAGACGTTGGATCTATGAACTCATCTATAAACATCACCATTCATAGCTGAGTTCAAAGATGGCACTCTTTATTCATAGAGAGATATGAGGGATTCATCTTCACTCAAGTCATCAATTAATAATTCCTGACTTTCACCAGTTATGATAGTTATAAAGAGCCTGCATGTGTAAATGTATATGTAAGACATCTATGCATGTCCAAGATATCTTCAGCATCACTCCAACCATAGACTGACAAGTACATTGCGCCTGAGAAACGTCAATTTCTTACGGCGTTTTTAAATCATAATCACTCCTTGTAAAAGTATTGGACGAAATTTCCCCTTAAAGCTATTTATTATACTTTGATGCATGGGCTTTAAGACAGAATTTCAATTATGTGAGAAATATTAAACCCACATTCCTTGAGAAAAACCCAAATGTTCAACACTTCAGTGAATTTTGTAATCCACAATTCGCAAGATTTTCAATTCTCCAAAGAAAACGTTGATCCAAGTTGATCACCATAAAATAAAAATAATATAAAATTAAGAAGTGTGTGAGTGTATATATATATATATAATTTATAATGATTAATATACATTACTATTCCATTTTAAAGAATTTAACTATTTCTAAAGAAAACATTGTTGTTGACAGTTCGCTTGAACGATGATAAAAGTCTATAAAAATTTTAATGTTAAATCGATTTAATGAAAAATATTTAATTTTTTTACATTGTTTATATAAAATGGTAAAAAATTCAATTTGAACAAATACTTTTTGCGAATCATAATAAATTTCCTTCCTTTCACTCCACCATATACTGTATCTAATTATGCTTCTGTCTCTTTTCCAGAAAGCAATTATCGCAATTTGTCGACAGGATATTTAATCTAGGATATTAATTTCTGCTGCGACGTTATGGATTGCAAGATGAATTTAATTTTTCTATTTTCTTCGTTATGGTTAAATGAATGAAACTCTCTTGAAAACTTATTTTCACGAGGAACTACGTGATTTACTTTCTTACACTCTTGCATAAAATGATCACATCTCCAAATTATTCTGCATTAAAGTAATTACTTTTTTTCTATAAATGCTAAGGAAGTGATTTAAGAAGGATTTTAAGACGATAAGTGAACAAACGTTAAGGTCAGAAATACATTTCCTTAATGTTTTGTATTAAGTGGAATTTCAGCTAGTAATTTATACTTTTATATTAATATTTTATTTACATGATTTAATTTATGTTTTGAAGCCGAGTCAAGATAAAGTAATCAGCAATTAAGAAGAAATATGAACAAATGATAAATTATATTGAATTAAAATTGTTTCTGAAATATTATTGCCTTACCATGTCTTTGACATTTAAATTGTTAAATCCGTAAATCCCTTTGACATTTAAATTGTTAAATCCTTAAATCCCTTTGATGTTTATTTTCCTTTAATATACCCCTTTTTAAGAAATAGGGTTGATGTCAACTGTTCACGACCGAGAGATCTATGATTAATTCAAAATAAGATAAAATTAAAGATTAGATATACTGGAATATATAAATTATTATCTTCATTCCAATTGAAAATATAATATTATCGTATGTTGCTGATAAATAAGCGCTATATGTTCTACAAATATTTTTTAATAATTTTTAGTTCAATTATTTTTTTTGTTAATCTGTTCTATAATTAAAACTAAAATTGAATGCGTAAAACATCCAAGCTATATAGTCCATTGTCATGTTCTTTTAAAACTCATGCTTTATTCTATTTTTTTTCATTTCAGTTTATTTTAGATAGCTAATGTTACCTTCTATATTAATTTATACTTCAAAGTTAAAAAGCATATGCAAAGCATGAAATCATATTATTTATGTATAGGATGAGAGACAACTTACAAAATTTTTATTTCTCAGTTTTACAAGTACAAATGATTTATAGATTTTAAATTGATTGAAATTAGACAGAATATAATCTTTTTTCTATGCCCTCAAAATTTAATTTTTTTTTTCAATTTTATGATGCATTTAATAAGTCTAAACAAACATATTAAATATTTTTGATTATACATTAATATAGAATAGTTAGGTAAAAAAAATTATCATAATTAAATTATTATGTCAAACTATAATAACATACTGTAAAACTTATTGTATTACTGCTTTTTCATCGTTAAAAATGTTTTCTAAGCATTTAGGGAGAAAATCCGTATTATTTTTCGGTTAGAAATGAACTCAATAATAATTTAAAGGTCAAAAAAATATGTTTAGATTCAATTTCAATAAGGAATTGTTGAAATCCGCTCTGCTGATCTTTAAGAAATTCTTCATAACTACATGAAAAAATTTCTATGAAGAGAATATTTAGGTTTTCGTCTAATATTTTATTTTTATTACATTGCATTATTTATTATTATATTATTCCTTGGTTTTATATTTATAGTTAAGATTAATTTGTTGCTTTCTATACCATCAAATTTTTTCTTGAATATTTTATTGCTATATATTTTAAATAAAATACTAAACGCTAAAGTTTAATATAAAAAGTATTCTTAGACGAAGTTAAAACCATTACATATCAATTGCATTAAATTATAAAATTTTTCAATCAAATAATATAATATAATAACATATTACCCATGAGAAATGTATAAAAAATTTTTACTTATTTTTGTTAATTAAAAATCCGGTAATATGTCTTTAATTTTGTAAATTTTACTCGCAATATATTGCTACTTTGCAAATTTTTAATTTTTAAACTCTAGAAAAATAAATAATAATATTACATCAAAATATTTCTGAGTTACAACATCATGATAAAAACAAAGAAATATAATTTCTGAAAAGTTAAAATTTTACAAATTAATTTTTAAAAATAGGGTGTTTATATTGTGATGCATCATTTGCTTCCACTATAAATTATTTTAATTTGCGAAATACATTTAAAATATAGAAAAATTAAGGGAAAATGTCCTGATAATATCAGTATCTAAATTCACTGATGTTACTACATTTCCAGAGGTTTCATGTCAAATTAAATGTATAGGTAATTAATTACCTCTTAGACTCGAACTACTTATATACTTATTCATATCAACATTTCCTAATATTTCTAATTCGGATAGTTAAAATCAAATTTTGAAAACTTCCCGCATGAAATAAAGTTTGATGAGGATTTTTTTTATTGTTGCAGTATTTTTCATAGGTATAATGTCTATGCACTTTTAATAAGTAAATTCGTATGCTTAAATATATTTTCAATGTTTCTCATTATAACTTATATTTCAGTTTTATGCATTTATTTTTTCACTGAATGTACTATATACCGCAAGATTTTCAAAAAGATTTTATGATTACGATTACCATGATCGTGATATAAATAAGTTGATTAAAATAATAATCCGATGCATATGTATATATTTTATGCGCACTTTAGTCATTTAAATTAATAATTTACCTTCAAAATATCAATATTTTTTAATTAGAAAATCATAACTTCTACATAATATTTACATTAAAATTATAAACTACTTATATAATTTGAAATTATACACTGAACTCTGCAAATAATGTATAAAAAATGCGTTTTTTTCATTCAAAGTACATTTTCTTGAATAAACAATTTTCCAGCTTATAAATCAATATTCCGTATAGGTCTGCTATTTGTATAACATTTTATTTTGAGAGAGAGGCTTACAAAAATATATAATTTTCTAAGCAGACCAAGAACTGAATATTAATTATAAGATGTGTAATTTGGAACAAATCCAGATAAATTACATTTTGTTTCTCACATATTTGAATCATTAAAAACTGACAAGTAGATTATTTGATAGAATTTTAAAACAATTTTCAAAAATTTTTTAAATGAATTCAGAAAAGTATTAATATAAAACTATAATACAAAATATTTTAATGGTATTTTATCTAAATGCATTTCGTATGTTTAATATACTATTTTCTCTATATCAAAAATGTTCTTAAAATATAATTTTAAATATTTGATTTACAATTTTTTTTTACTTTTCGTATGGAATGCAAAATTAATTTTAAACTAAACTAAGAAATAACACAGATAACAAATAAAATTGTGAATGTAATTTCTTAGTTTACTTCAAAGTTATGAGAGACAACTATAAGAAACTTATGTAACTTTCTATTGGTTTTAATTTCATACACAACTTTTCCCCAGATATTTCAAAAGCTATTTGATCTGATATAGAAAAACAAAAATACAATAATTAATTTTTCTTTATTAATTAAGTAAAATTAAGCATTTCCTGTCTGAAGTTTTTTGTAAATTTAAAATATATTCCACCATTTCTGAAAGTGAATATATTAATCAAGCCTATGACTGAAATAAAAAGGGTTTCTTTTCCAACATTTATTGAGAATATGCTTCACAATAGAGTACAAATCTAATTTTATTGGTTGTCACTAGTACGCTCAAAGTCCTATTCAAAAATGTTCGGACGAACAACTTAATTGCCTTGTCACAGAGACAGCTCTCCGATTAAAGACGTGGAGCTCACCAAATTAGAATTTGCTGAAATTACAAGAGTCAGAAGCCTTGATTAACGGTCGACCTGCTATGATTTACTTCATCACGGCTGATAGCGCCATTACAACTGCTGCTGGAAATGAAGCCTTGGCACTAGACAGACACTTTTGATCTTCCATTAATGGAATAATTTGATCAGTGCTTTCGAAACTCATTTGTACTTTTAAGCTAAATTCCAAATCACTTCCTCTGGAATTCTCTCTATATGGGGTACGCAACAATTGATATTCAGGATATATATATATATAAATATCACTACATATTTGTAATTAAATATATCCTGTACCTTATGATATTTGTATATTTTGAAGTCAATAAATTTTAAGTGTTATTTATTTATGTGTATCACACACACAAATAAATAACACTTAAAATTAATATAATTATTGATATTCAGGATATATATATATAAATATCACTACATATTTGTAATTAAATATATCCTGTACCTTATGATATTTGTATATTTTGAAGTCAATAAATTTTAAGTGTTATTTATTTATGTGTATCACACACACAAGTAAGTTAAATGATTATAAATCAATACAAAGATTATAAATGCAAAATAAAAATACTTCTAATAATGCTCATTTTTTATTTTAGAGTTACATGCTGACATTAAAATAATTGTTCGTGGAGGAGAAAAAATTTATGTAAATAATCCATAATAAACTGCAAAGTTAGTTAACCATTGTAAACTGATTAACAGAATTTCAAAAAATTATCTATACAAATATTAAACACATTTGCTTATATAAAATATTTCAGGGCAACATAAAAATTAGTTTAATAATTCGTGTTAAACTAAATAGCAATTAATGTATGATTATTTCCTAAGTTTTATAAATAATGAAATATAAAATACATTGGAAAATATTTTTTTCTTAAATAGTGAATTTAAGATAAATTTTAATGCATCAAGAAGCTTTTTTTTATATAATTAATATTGAATTGCAAATGTAAAAATAAAACAATTAAATAATGATTATGTATGATGAAATAAAATAAATTATTTTATAAAATGTTATATTATTAATAAATTTTGTATGATAACATTAAGATAATTTTCAAATATACAGAAAAATTAACTAAATAATAAATATTCCACTTGTTATGATCAATAATATTCTACGTTTGAATATAACAGCATTAATTTAAGATATGTAGTAACTAAATGGTTACAATTAAGAGCTGGAAATACGGATACCCACTTGTATAAGCAAATAAAGGAAATAGGCAACCAATGATCAATGGGATACAACAGACAAGGCCTATATAATTTATGAGATGGCTGACAAAAATGTCAGCATGATTATTGCTGCTAGAATGAAAAATTACTAAGATTTGTGTAAATTTTTTCATCGTTATAGCCAATGCATAAGAAATGGGACAAAATCATCTTCCTAGCAACAATAAAATTTGGATTTTCGAGCCTGACAATTTTACGAGCTTAGTATAAACATCAACTATTCGTTAAAACATCAAATAACCAATTGCAGTGGAAAACAGCCTTATAAAAAGAGAATCATCAACAACTGATGAAAATTTTAAAACGAGATATACATGAGTTTATCCAAATTATTGCTGATTTCAATTCTAGAGCGTCAATCAATGCCAGCTTGAAAGCTTTTTGGCAGGCCTTCGTTAATATAGAAATTTCAAGGTCAAAAATCAACACACATAGCTTTGTTGATTATATAGAACACACAAAGCTTTATACCATCTTGCAAATCCGCCAACTCTTCCACTATCGTCGACGATTGGAAACAAGATTATTCATCTCACAAATCTCGTTTCTTAGTGTAACGAGTGGATGGGCTAATGATGGTAAGAAGAAAACCTCGTGAATTTTAGCTCCTACTTGTTAACAAAAGACATTTCAAACCGGTGAAACTTCTGTTATGATATGAGGAATTTGTAACTGTTGTGATAAGGAGGTGTAATATGTCTAACTATGAATCTAACAAAGATACAAAAGAATATTGTTTAATCACCTATATCCAATCATCTCCATTGTGCATTCTGATGATATCTTACCATTCTAGCAAAACAATGCTACATCTCAAACTTAGAGATTTCTTGCGAGTAGCTCCACTCTTCTAATTTTAGGCATTTTCTTTGACCACCTAAAGCTCCAAACTTCGATATTCTTGAACACTGAAAGATACTTTGAAACATATAGCTCAGAAAAGATTACAGATTTATAGACTTGTGAATCATCATGATATAATCTTATATAAAATGTCCTCGCCTTCAGATGATGTTCGTGTCCATTTCATGATATGAGAAAATATTTTTACATGTTCCTATAGATCTTACAGAATATTATGCATGAGTAGCAGTTTTTCTGACATCTGAATGTATAAATAAATATGATAAAATATAGAAACAAATAGTTCATACTTTTATAAGCAAACGTTAATGCTGATATTAATATAATTCTATGGGCTTTTGAAAATTAGGTAAACCAATGATATGAAATTGAAAATGAGTTAATAGCTCAATAATAGTTAGCCATTAAAAAATACATAAAATTACAAGAATTTTTTGTCCATATATAATAATAATCAATGGCACTGCTAGTACAAATATTACAATATGATTCAATGCCAACTGTTAGATTTATGCAGTAAAATTTAATATTTGAAAATGCGAAATATTTTACAAAAAAACTTAATAGAAAAGGGCTTTTAATTTAGAGCTAAATGAAAAAATTAACATATCATTTTCAATCACTTTAAGCACTAATACTAACATTAAACATTAATACAGACATATTAAATGATAATGAAAATACTATTCAAACTCTGAATAAAAGGATCAAATTAAGAGAATATTTTCTTTCAAACTTGATTAGCAGACATAAATTTACAGATATTGCATCAAATTTCGTTAATAATAAAATATGACAAATATAACAATTGACCAGAAGAAGAACAGGCAACGAATAGTTATTTCAAATTTACATATCCTTGTAAATGAAAAATATTCCATAATTAAAATAAACACAACCAGATTTGATGTGCATTTCATATTAATGAAATATTTATATTAATTTATTATTTTAGAAAACGAGCTATGCTTGTTGTATTTGTATATTTCTTTTGTTTTTAACACTGAATATTTAAAAGTAACAAAGAAATATAGTCCTTCGCATTAGTTTCAATATCGTATTAACTATAACAGAGGTACTAATTGATTTAATTTAAGTCACATTAAAAAGTATAGATATTTTGAAAAGATTATAAGTGCATACTGTATCATATAACAACGCAGACATTGTGCAATAGATGCTGAGGAAGAAGAATGAAAATCCTCACTTTTTTTCATTGTTATTACTTAGTCATTTACCAACATTCGGCAGAGAATGAAATCTACTGGCCATTAAAATTGCTACACCAAGAAAGCGACATGCTACAGACGTGAAATTTATACGAAAGGAAGAAGGTGCTGTGATATGCAAATGATTAGCTTTTCAGCGCATTCAGACAAAGTAGGTGCCAGTAGCGACACCTACATTGTGTTTAAAAGAGGAAATTGTTCAGCCGGTTCCTCATACACAAATTGCATTTGAACGTTGTTGCCTGGTGAAAAGTTGTTGTGATGCCTCGTGTAAGAAGGAGAAATGCGTACTAGCACGTTTCTGACTTTGATAAAGGTCGAATTGTAACGTACCGGGATTGCGGTTTATCTTATTGCAGTATTGCTGCTCGCGTCGGTCGAGATCCAATGACTGTTAGCAGAATATGGAATCGATGGGTTTAGGATGGTAATACGAAACGCCATGCGGGATATCAACGGTCACCTATCACTAGCAGCCGAGAAGACAGGCATATTATCCTCATGGCCGTAATGTATCGTACAACTACGTCACGAGCCATGCGTCAAGAAACGGGGTCGTTTGGAAGACAACAAGTGTCTGCACTAACACTTCGACGACGTTTGCAGCAGCATGGATTCTCAGCTTGGAGACCATGGCTGAAGCTTCCCTTGTCGCTGCGTCATAGACAAGAGCGCCTTCAATGGTGTGATCAACGACGAACCTGGGCGCACGAATGGCGAGACGTCATCTTTTCAGATGAATCCAGGTTCTGTGTACAGCATCATGATGGTCGCATCCGTGTTTGGCGGCATCGTGGTGAACGTACACTGGCAGCGTGCATTCGTCATCGTCATACTGGCCCATCACCTGGCGTGATGGTATGGGGTGCCATTGGATACACGTCTCGGTCACCTCTTGTTCGTATTGACGGTACTTTGAACAGTTCACGTTACATTTCTGGTGTGTTACGACCCGTGGCTCTACCCTTTATTCGAGCCCTGCGAAACCCTACGTTTCACCAGGATAATACCCGACCGCATGTTTCCGGTATTGTACGGACCTTGCTTGATACGGAACATGTTCGGCTGTTGCCCTGGCCAGCATGTTCTCCAGATATTTCACCTATAGAAAACGTCTGATCAATGGTTGCCGAGCGACTGGCTCGTCACCAAACGCCAGTCGGTCTACGGTTGATGAACTGTGGCATCGTGTTGAAGCTGCATGGGTATCTGTACCTGTACATGCAATCCAATATCTGTTTGACTCAATGCCCAGGCGTATAACTGCTGTTATTACTGCCAGAGGTGGTTGTTCTGGGTACTGATTTCTCAGGATTTATCCAGCCAAATTTTTTGAAAATTTATTCACTTGTTATTTTGAGTATAATATATTTGTCCAATAAATATCATTTTGTTATCTGCATTTCTTCCTGGTGTAGCAATTTTAATGGCCAGTAGTGTATTTTCAACACGCGGCAATCATCACGTTTGATCTGACAGTGATACCCACTACAAATCTCCTCGTAAACACCAGCAGAAATTTTCTGTCAGTATCTAAACATGTATCCTAAAGATAACCTGCTATACATTTATATCATTCCAAATCGCGCTTGACGGTTATAATATATCACATCTTCTTGGAACAACTGCTTCCCAGTTTGAAAGCTGTTTTGCTCACCTTCCGAAGTGTTAAATGATTTAATCACGATGGAACCCTAATACAATTTTCTTTCACGGTCCACAACTTAAGGACAAGTATCCCGCGCATTGGATCAAATGCGCCAGTCCACCTACAACCTAGTCTCTATGACTACCGGTGCTCAATTCCCTGGGGTGTTTCTAGGGGCATATCAAATCTTAGATACCTGTTGACTCAGCTGAAGATCATGTGACAAGAATCATTGTTGCTGTAGACAAAATCAACATGACATCAAGCACTTTTCAAGAGGGTGTGCTAGTTGCCTTTTCACCTATATATATATATGTATATATATACATAATAGCAAATAAAATGAAAATTCAAATTTTCTTATTTTTAATATTTTATGATAATTTGTGGTTTTTACAGGAAATTACAAAAAAAAACATTTTAATGTTTGGTAATAAATTTCTAAACATTTTAAATGGAGCAAAATGAATTTAATGTTCTCAAAATTATTTGCGTCAAATAATTTTGTGATGACTGTAAAAGTAATTATGTAGTAGTAAGAGTAGTAATATCGTATTCTAATTATATATTCTATTTACAATCTTTATGAAGTTAAGATTGCTTGAATAAATGCATGAGATTTTATTTTAAAATGCTTTTTATACAGCTACATATAGGGTGATTATAAAAAATACTATCCTGACGCATAATCCCTTAATTATAATACAATTCATTCAAACTGAATAAAATTTTGGCAGCAGGTATTTTGTGATTTGTGGTCAGGAATAATATGGAAAATAAGTGTCACTCAAACAGTTACGGTTACAGTGAGAAGATTTCGAAAATTTTAAACGACAACACCCACCTTTTGTATTGGAATGTGATCTTTATACTGAAAAAGACTACATAGCGTATGAATTTCACTTACAGCACGAAATTTCTCGAATCTCCGCAGTGTAAAAGTTAAAAGGACTTTGCCATGCACCTGAGGATTAATGTTTGTTTCATTTACGTCACACCATTTCTTCGACTGAGGTCCCAGCATCTCTAGCCCTCCACAAAACGAGAAGAAGGAACCAAAATACGCAAAATTCGAACTCTACAAAAGACACAATCATGACTGAGACGTCATTACGCTAAGTGAAAGAAAAGGCACTGTCAAATGCGAGCCTCATATGCTTCATTCCGTCATTTCGAACAAGTTGTCTCTTTCAAGGAAAGAACTTGGTCAAATCGAAAATATTTATAACCTTAATGGACAAAATTCCGCTGAAATATTGCGTACTTAACACTGAACCGTGGATTACAGTGGAACTCGTGCAGTGTCAAAGCTGTACGGAGCTGAATTCATAAATTTTAAGAAACTAGTTGCACATGCGATCCACCTCGGTTTAGACTACCTTCAGCTCCTAAGCAAGCTGTAGCATAAATTCATCAGAAGATAAACACAAATCGTCCTATAAATGCACGTGATGTTTTACGTGAATCGAATCTGCCGAATTCAACTGTCCGCAAGATTTTGTTCTCTGTTCTAAACATGTTTCCGTATCGAATTTTGTATGTCCACATGTTGGAAGCGGGAGACTATCATTTAGGGGTGGATTTTAAGAATCAATACTTTATCTGATACAATGAAGATAACAGTTGGCCTTTACACATTCAGTGAACAGAGGAGGTGCATTTCTCATTAACTGATAGTGTGAATTCCAAAAATTGTATGCACTGGACAGAGAATAATCCATATTATGTGAATGTACGTGCATTACACAAGGAAAAAGTAGCTGTGTGGTATGGTATCGTTCATCCTCTGCCCTTACTTTTTTGAAGTGGTTACTGCCGGTGATCTGCAAATGTGTACAGTAACAAGTCCTCGGTATATGAACATGTTAACTCTCGATTCCCACAAAACAACGGCCAAATGCTCTATCTCCAGTTTAGTGGAGGCAATATAGCACTCCTCCACGTGTAGGATCTTCAGTCAAATTTGTCTTAAGTCAAATGCTTGGTGACAAAATTATCCACCGTCATTTTTATTTTCCATGGCCACCGTTTCAGTATTCTTTTCAATTTCACAACGTTATTTCCGTGAAAGAGGTATCGTGTTCAGAAAGGCTTGTTCTCTTGATCTGACTCCAGTGTATTTATGGCTGTGGGGATATATGAAATCCAAAATTTATCAGTTCCATCCACAAACTGCACCTGATTTGAAAGATGTCATCAGAACGGTGATTCAGGAGATTCCTATTGTTTATTTTTGCAGTGCTATCTATCATCTGCTGCATGCAAAGTTTCATTTTGTGAAAAAAGATCGTGTGGAGAATTTTTGAAACACAATAAAATGCTTTATTTTATGCTGCTTCTCCATCTTTAATGGGCCGAGTTGGTAGCTGAATGGTTAGCCCTCTTTCCTTCGGTTCAACAGTTCGTGGGTTATAATCCCACTTTAGGAATGGATATTTGTAGTGGTTATGAACCCACTTTAAACTGAAAGTCCCGGTCTAATTAGCCCTCGTGTGCAAAAAATGACCGTTGAGCGACAAACAATACAATCCATCTTTAATGGTTATCTCGCTTTTATCCTATTTACCACCTTTTGCCAAAATTTTATTCAGTTTCTGTGAATGGTATAATAGTTAGGGGCCCAAATGTTTGATCAGTTTCTTTATAACCACACTGTAAAAATAACACATATTTTGAATTAACAATATATAATTTTCAATCTTTTAGAATGTAAGAACAAAGAGAAAACCTGGATTTTGCAAAATTTAAATTAAACCAGAATGTGGTGAATAGTTTTTTACACATTTTTTCCTTAATAAATAGTGTATTGACTTATATTTGTGTTAAATATACAATATGTGTTTCAAATATATGTTGTTATTCATAGTTACCGACATAACTAAAATAATTTAATATTTAAAAAATTTTGGTTTTTGGTAAAATTTCATTCCAAAAAAATCATTAATAACATGCTTTAAAAATGTAGGAAGAACATTATTATTTAGTTAAAATGATAAAAATGATTTAGAATATAAAAGGCAACAAAATGTAAAACAGTATAAATCAGATTTTAAAGTAGTCAATACAAACAAGCCTGCTTCGTAAAAAAGGTAATATGGAATTATGTGTCCTTTCAATTTCTTGTTAATGGTATTTTGGATTGTTTACAATTAATGATGCCTTTATCCATTGAACCTACTGGAGGAACTAACAACTGAAAAAAACTTCAAATGTGTTAGATCTAGCATAGAATCAGCAAAATGCAAATTTCATCAAGAAATGAAATGTTTGCGGTGTACTGGAAATGTAAAAAAAAATCAAAAATAACAATGTGCATGAGTGCGACATTTTCTAAGTTAAATGGACCCGGTAAAACAATGAAAAATTGATATTGAAAAAAGTAAGTCGATATTGAACTATTCAAGGCAATCAAAAATGAAAGAAAACATGTCCTTTCTGTGAAGAGACAAAACATGACCTTTCTTTTTAAAAAAAAATCATATATTTAGAGATAATTGTACTGGTGAAATACATTTATATTAAACTGCTAAAGATGAAATAATTCTATGATTTCCAGAAATTTTTGTCTTTACTCTCACTGAGACTTCCAAATGTATAAACCTGTGAAGGAGAAATTAAAGACCTCATTAATGAAAAAGGTTAGAAAAGTAACTTTCCATATACCAGAGAGAAGGAGAGGAAAAGAGAGAACCATTTGGACATGGGAATAACCTTTGGAGGAACTTGGCGTCTAGTAGATCTAGATGGATGAAGCTGATAGAGAGAGCCTTGGCCGGTAACCGACTGTAGAGCTTATGTAAAAGAAGAAAGGAGATTAATGAAAAAGATTATATAATTTTGAATGCCCGATAATAACCTTGCAGTTAAGAGATTATTGTTATTTGTGGTGATTATGGCTGAAGTTTAGAATATAATGAGAAATCTTGTTAGTGGATTAAATGTTGATACAAGTTTGACACCTCAAAGCGAATTCCTTGACAACGAACGCATGTAAGTAAGGCATCGCATCTGAGCATATGTTTTTTGTTACTTTCCACAAGGAGTTTTCATAGTTAATAAGCCCTATTCCTGACCAAATATAATGAAATTTAGAAAATTCTTAAACACCAATACCAAAATCTTTGAACACCAAAAACAGACATTTAATAGCCATCTACTTTTTTCAAAACTAATTCGGGTTCATAACTATAACTTTGACTCCTGGACTCTAACGTCTGAAATACTATTGTAAAGAATTTTGCCATCTGTCAGGTAATAATTTTCGGAGAACTTTGCATGGGTAATGGCGTGTATTGCCGTGTTTGCTTGCTTCAAGAATGAAAACTTAAAAAACTCCCAAGCAATCATTCTAGCAGATATTCATGCGGGAATCAAAAGCGCAATAACTCATATCTCCTTGCTCAGTAATGGTTGGTAACATTCCGAAAAGTTTAACGGTTTGTCAGCAAAACCATAGAATAACACATTTGCAACTCAATTTTATAACAATGTTTCGATGTGATCACTCACTACAATTTAAATTCGAAACCATTATTCCATTGGAAAATCTTATAACTTTATTTATTTGAAATTTGGTTTTTCTAAAAGAACTCAAACTATGGTAATTGCCATAAGTATTATTGTTACAGAATTATTTCCAATAAAGAGTTGCTTTTAATCAAAATTTTGAAACATTTTAAATTCTCTTGTTTTGCATCATTAATTTTTGCTGAAGCACATTGAATACTGAATTAATGCAGCTGAGATAATTTTTTTACTAATTGAAATGTTACAAATATATTTTTTCAAATCTCTCTAATAAAGAAAAAATATTAACCAATTTTCGCAAATGAAATCTTCATAGACAATCATGGAAATTGGAATCGAGTTTCTTCACTGACACATATAAACGTAAAATTCGTTATTTACACAAACTTTATATGCCTTGAGTTTCCTCGAATTTCGTGTCATATTTAGTCAAGTTACAAGATGCCTTCATTTTACTTTATAAGAAATAGCTTATTTAAAACATCCGAAAGTTCCTCACATAATTTTAAGTTTTCACAATACATTTTAAGGTAAACAATTAAATCTTCACTGCTACTCAAGTTTTTTTCTTTTAAATATAAAATGTTTGATTTCAATGCAAATAGAGAAACATGCTTCATTCATTAATGTTTCAATACTCAAAATTCGAAAATAGCTTTAATTTTTTTTTTAAAAAAATGTATTTAAAAATTAACTTCAGACAGCCAAAAATTCATTTAGTTTTTACGTAATCATTTATAGCATTTGATTTTATGACTTCTGGAATATAATTTATGTTGTAATTTGTATATATGTTCAGCACATATATATATTAATTATTACTTTTTTACACTTAAAATGAACTCTAAAAGATTTTCTTATTACTGTTGATTATTTCCATCTTATGTTAATTCTATGTTTTAATATTATCAAAATTGTACAGATCTTCATAAAAATATATAAGGATGTGAATATTTGTAATTTAGAAACACAAAAAAAGATAGTACAAAAATACGGTATTTTCAGTTAATCTATAAATATATATGGATTGTTGTTATCAAATGTTCTTAGGAAAATTTGCCATTAAAAAGGTTCCCTTTTGTTAAAGAAAATACTATTTATTTAATATAACAATATTTTTAAAAATTATTTTTAATAAATGTCTGAATTTTCCTCCCAAATTCTTTTGTTGAAGTCGCTGTCAAGGAAACTAATATTAGCAAAGAAATAATTTCACCTCTTATTTACTTTGTACAAAGCCCCATGATAAAGAAATATGACGAAATAAAAAATCAAAAATAACTATTTTGTCATTTTTGATTAAAATGTCAAAAAATTACATTTTATTTTTATTCCCTGAATAAATACAGAAAATACCATTTGGAAATTATTTTAGAACGGAAACGAATCATATATGGAGAAAAATGATGAAAAAATGCCAATCTTTTCAAAAAAGTTTTTTAACCTAACAAGTAAAATATCATTTTCAGCCAGAAACTAAGTATTTTTCTTGTATGTGTAGGTTTTAAAATTTACTGAAATTGATTAGAATATTTAAATAAAGTATAGAAATAAGAAATTTTTACATTTTATAAATTTTCTTTAAATAATTATTACTTCAAGTTATTACTGCATTCTTTATTATATTTGATGAAGGATTCAGTAATATTGTATTCAGGTTTCAAATATAAAATAATAGATTGAATAATAATTTTAATTTTGCCGGCCAACTTCTCTAGTGGTCAGCGTGCCTGACTACAGATAAAAAGGTCCTGGATTCGAATCCCGGTTCAGGCATGGATGTACTTTCTCTCTCTCTATCCTGTCTTTGCCCTTTCCTTGTGTGTGTGAATGAAGTATGAATGATGCCTACCCTATAAACGGGTCCCTATGGCATGTGTGAGGGTGCGATGGTGACCCACCCCCTGTGGTGCACCCGTGGCAACGCCTCGGCGGCTAAGAGGTCACTGTTTCTGGCCGGTTCCTTGGGTATCAGGGAACAATAGATTAATAGACTCTGCTGTAGTTGTAACTGCCTACAATCTGCCTTTGGAAAAAATAATAATTTTAATTTTCAATAAAAGTAATTGAGTATGTTATCTATATAAAACGCGCGCTTCAAATGACCAGTTCAAAGAAAATTTCAAATATCTTGTGCTTAAACTAAGATATTTACTTATATTAAAAGACTGCAATAAATGTATCAGTGAATAAGATTTAATACCAATTTTATATTATTTTGTATTTAAATTGGAAATAGGATACTTATCTCTTTTACATTGTATTCTTCTGTGGTGAATCTCGGTAATTTCAGAAAAACTCTGTAGTAAACCCAGATTCGTTTTTAATAATTGAATGACAGAGGCAAAGACTCAAAACAAATATAATAAAACTTTATTACTTATTTTAGCACACACACACACAATTTGGTAACAAGAGAAATTTACATTTACAATTCTATTACTCTAGATTAAATAATTGATGAAACTCTAACTTTAAATTTCTTTTGCAATATTTACTTAATAATATATCATAACTAAGTTTGACCAGATGGAATAAGAACGAGAAATCAAACTCACCCCTTTTAGAAGTAGTATTGTGGTTTCGTTGTCTCTTATCGTCAATCGCTTCACCGCTTTCCGGTGTCGATGATTATTTTTTTCATGCACTTCTCATCCTCTATTCGACATCTTCGGTTTCCATTTCTATCCACTGATGTTTCAAAATCTCACTTGGCTTGCCGCTCCTTAAGATCGCTCATTCCTCATTTGCTTCCTTTTTTTCCTTTGCTATCTCTCAACAGAATTTTGTTGTCTTTTTTCTTGGCAATTTTTTTCTTATATCCTTTATTTTATCTTGGCTTCCTCCTCTTTACACCATTGGGTCTCTAAAGTTCGACAGTACCTCCTATACTTCTATGGTATTGGTCAGAAATCTCTCCCTCTTAATCCCGACTGGCCAAATTTACATATAAAAGATTTTATAAGACGCAAACGTTCTTTATATTTTCTCTCTCTCTCAAGACCAACCATCCACTCCGAAAGGAGAACTTAATTCCTTTAATGCAATTGTCTTATTATCCCAATTTTTATTGCATCCTTTCCTTTATTTTCTAACATCATAATTTGAAAGGAAAAGCTCTTAAATTTATAATGTGACAATAAAAATATAAAAATCTTTTTTCTCGGGGTTTGGTTAGGCCGTTTTACACTATGATGTATTTGATTCTATCATAAAACGCATTCTTTTACAGAACAGTATATACCCAGAACTAGCCTTAAAAGCAAAATTTAGCTTGCTGAATTGATTTGTTGTTTAATGTATATGACCGATATTTTAACTCTAAAGAATGGATGTTTATTTATCGCACATTTCGATATCGTAACATTAAAATTTGACGATATTAAGATTTGCATGTAATCAGAACTGGATTGCCTACCTAATATTTTATAAAAGCTGATTTATGACATGTTCGATTTCAGTAAGAACAGTTTTGCAATTCTGAAATTGTTGTATATAATATATGTATAATCACAAAAAAGCACAAAATCTGCTTCTGTCTGTCAGTAAAGTTGGTGTTTTCTTAGATGTTGATATGTGTGTAATCCCCCTTCCTCTCAAAGAAGGTATAAAATCAAACAGGATGATATTTGTGGGATATTCGATTTTGGGATATCTTATAATGGATCCAGATTCAAAGTGAATAGTGATATCAAAGAATGTCGTATTTAATAACGAAAAAAAGGGAGTTTAGATGATAAAAATATTCTAAATGTGGATTCCATTATTTCGGAAAATGAAGATGCTATCAAGGAAATTGATGAATAAAAAACTATTGAAACAATTATCACAGAAGGAATTTTGGAAAAACCGCAAAGGCAAAAGAAACCACCAGTTAAGTACCCTGGACCAAAATTTTCTGAAGCTATGAAGCGATGGTAATTTTTGAAGATTCATTGCCACTTAAAGATTTATCTCCACTGTAAGAGAATGAACAGATATTTTAAGGAAAGCAATACATGAAGAAGTGCAGTTCATGGAAAAGAAGAAAGTTTAGTGCAATTTCCTGCAAATGGTTTCTACCAAAAAAAGAGATGGGAAATATATGGCTCAACTTGTTGCTCGTGGAAAGAGAAAGGGTGGATTGTGATAAGACATTTTCACCTGTTATCAATATTTCTGCATTACGTACAGTGTTTACTATTTTTCTTCAAGGAAATTTAAAAATTCATTCACTGGATGTTAAAATTGAATTTTCCAATGATAAATCAAAAGAAATCATTTGCATAAATCTATCAGAAGGACATAATGATAATAATGCAAGAAGTGTCGTTTTATATAATACCTTATCATGACTTAAGCAATTACCTCATCACTGGTACGTAAAACTTTTAAATTTCATTCTCAAATTAAACATCAAACCATTGCATAGAGAATAACGAATTCTTATTCCTCAGTCTAAAGGTAAAAGAATTCTAAAGGCACTTTATGTGGGAGATCTATTAATTGGAACCATTGATGGTAGCGAAATCAAAATTTTAATAAGATTATCAGAAGAATTTAAAATATCTAAATATGCTACACAGTTTCTGAATTTTTAAGAATTAAAATAATCTTTACAACTAATGGACTATATCCAGATCAAAAAATGTACATTTTGAATTAATTAAACATATTTAAAATGTCTGATGCTAAGATATCCTCTACTCCCATAAATATAGGCCCAATCTTTTCAGATTTTGAGAACAAGAATGCTTTCTGCCGATCATACCGAGGACTAGTAGGTTATTTAGATTATTTACCATTAACACCGTCCCCTTATGCATTCATGACGCTGTAAACTGCTCAAATGAACTTCATGAATACCCAACTGATAGGACTTGTTGGGCACTGAAAATAATTTTAAGATACCTAAAACATTCTTTAACTCTAAAACTATAATATAAAAATAACGTAGATGAAAATTCAGTTTTAAATATCTGCTGTGATGCAAATTAAAAGTAAAACTAAATGACAGAAAATCCCTTTCCAATAACATAATTATCCAATATCTTGTTCTTGTCGAAAGCTAATGCCTTATTCTCTCCAGAAGCATAAATTATTTTTCTAAGTAAAGCTGTTCAACTTGAAAAATATTACTCATGAAATTCACTGCTGGCCATCGTATATGCAGTACCTTAAAGGAAGCACGCAAACAACATGAAATTCACAATTTGAATTAGCGGAGGTGAGATATGCAAATGATTAGAGTTTCAGCGCAGACGCACATTACCCACACCTATGGCGCTACTTCAAAGCGTTATTTAAAACTTGGCGATTTCAACGATTTCAAATTCTGCAATTGTGTTTTTTTTTCCCCTTCAAGAAAACGATCCATTACGCCTCGCAGAAAACAGCCATCATTTTTTGGTCAAATATTTGACAGAGGAAGAATAGTGGCCGACCGAGATTGTGGATTATCTTTAAAGGAAATCGGTAGTCGTGTTGGACAAAACCAAACAATTGTAATGTGGATATGTGATCGTTGAATGCATGAGGGTACGATGTGTTCGATCGCATCCACCTCAGTTTATCACTTCACGTGATGACAGGCAAATTGTGCACATGGCAGCTCAGCCACATCATGAACTATAACACAGCGCATTCAGTCTGTAATGCATCATCCAGTGTCTGCGCATACCATTCATTTACAGCGGAGTGGTCTATCCGCAAGACGTCCTTACCTTCGTCTACCCTTGACGCAGAACCACATATGTCTCTGCTGCCAATGGTGTAATGAAAGAAGGGTGTGGATGGCAGAATGGAATGAAACTGTCTTTACTGACAATCACGCATCTGTCTGTAACACTACGATGGTCACATTCGAGTCTGGTGACACCGTAGAAAGAGGATGCTGAACAGCTGCGTTATGCGCCGCCACATTGGTCTTTCACCGGGTATTATGGTACGCAGAGGTATTGGGTATCTCTCTGGTACTCCTCTGTTACGCATTGGTGGTACTTTAAACAGCCAGCGCTACATACCCCAGGAGTTAATCGAGTTGTCTTTTCTCACCTTAATGGTTTGCCCATAGTCATATTTCAACAGGATAATGCACGATCACACGTGGCATGCATTTTCCAATGGCTCTTCATATATCGTCAGTTTGAATTGCTTCCCTGGCCGGCTCGCACTCCGGATCTTTAGCATATAGAAAACATGTGATCCATGGTTGCTCAAAGATTAACCCAGATTACATCCCCCAACTGCCACATGAGATCAACTTTGGCAACACGTGAAAGCTGCTTGGTTTGCTGTACCGCAAGAACACATTCAAAGTCTCTGTGAATCAATGCCGAAGCGTGTGGCAGTGGTGATCTCCAACAATGGCGGCTACTCTGGCTACTGTTTTTGGCAAGAACCAAACCTCACAAAACTACTTAAATTTAATCATTTAATACTTGGTCAACATGTTATCAATAAAATGAATTTTGTTGTGATATCTCAAGTCTTTCTTGGTGTTTCAATTTTGGTGGCTAGCAGTTAATTAATATTATGGTTTTTGAGAAGGTATTCAATCATATATTAAATGTGTTGTAAATAAAAACAACAAAGGTTAACTAAAACACATTAAGAATAAAGTTTACTCGACGTTCCTTGAATTTTAATAATTTAAAAATTTACAGTATTTCATTTAGCCTAAAATTCCTGCAATGTTTACAAAGTTCTTACAACAAGTTTAAATTAAAGTAACTATTACCTTTATCTAGATTAAAATTGTATTAGAATGTATGCTTTTAATGTAAACATTGGCTTGTTTATATTTTCCTATTTTTTAATGTATTCTTATTTTTTGATATAATTTGAGTTTTTATTGATCTACATGATTTTATTATATACATTTTTATGCGATCAAGGATGAATGTTACGTATAACATATGTGTAATCACGCAAAGAAACAAAATCTTTCTTTTTGTCAAGGAAGCTGAAGCCTTCTAATGTGTCTACTATTTAACACAAATCGTTTGAAATTCTGCTTTCTGATTGGTGAGTTTGCTTAAGCCATCCAAACCTTTAAACAAAACAGATTCTATTCTTTTAGTTTGTTAATGTATAATTTACAAACTAAAAGAATAGAACCTGTTATGTTTATTTGTAAATTGCTTAAATATTTATTTGCAGTTCATGGATTCCCTTCTTTCACTAATTTCAAGAAAAATGAGCCGCTTTAGAGCCAATAATTTTAGGGACTGTTTCAGTGGATCAAATAAACAAAAGCGCAATTTGTGTATTGATCGAAAAATCATAATTAACCAATATTTAATATAGACATTTAAGGTCTAGCCACGATGTTTAAAATCAAAGCCGACTTCCCACTTTTTAAAGACGAGTCTCGGGACCAGCGACATGATCATCTATAGCAACAAGTATCCTCAAGTACTGAAACACCAGGTAATTATTTTAAAGTGATGCAAAATTGATGAAAATGCAAGAAAAACAAAGGTACTTAATTGTTCAAACGCAAAAAAATTGAAGAACAAACAAGTTCATTTTAACATGCTTTTTCTTAAAAAAATATTTGGATACCTAATAAGTTACTATTGACCTAATACGATATTGACTAATTTAATTACATTAAGCGTCAACTGTTATTATACGTGTTTCACACATATAATTAAATTTAATAGAATTATATATATTCATACCACGATTTCTAGTGTTTCAATTTCTTGTGCATTAAAATGCTAATATTATCCCAGTGCAGAAGAGTCTTATTTTGCCCCATATATAAATTATTTTCAGTTCTTTGTGCTATGTTATTAGTCATACATGATCTGTTATTGTAAACTATAATCTTAGTTTAGACACAGAATCTTTTGCTTTCTAATATTATGTTTCCCCTGAAAATAATAAAAAAATTAAAATGGTTTCAAAGAACAAAATGCTTTTGGAACGGTTTTTAACAGTCACACTCATATTATTGAGCTCTTAAGAATATTCTAGGAAGCGAGAATTTTTATTCTTGTTAAGATTGTCGTGGGTAAAAAAATAACAAAATGACAATGCTTGAAAGTTGACAATGCTTAAAAGTTGACATGACAATGCTTAAAAGTTTTCAGACAAATATTGATAAATAACCCATTATAATATCCAATAACAATTTAAAATTTTGTTTTGTTAATCATATTACATCCTTTTTTATATCAACTTCTTTTGTTCGGTCCTATTTTCTGAAATCGAATCAAATTTATTTCAAATACAATTCATTGCTTAATCATACTCTGTTGAAAGTTTACATGCTGACAAATGCAATTAAATATTTGAATTTTGATTGACACACCACAAATCAACATTTATTTATAAAGTATAAAGTAAATTGTGCTAACCGAACTGTACAATGAAGCAATGTTCAGATGCACCATGTTCACTTTTGTTGGAAGAAAAGTTTCCTTTCAACAAACAGCAAATTTGTTTCTTAGAGCAAAGCTTCTCCTAAAGTTCTCCTTGAAAGGGAGTTACGAGACTCTAAGGTTGCTTTAACATTCTGTAGAAAGAAATTTTTCATGTGCGTTTACTTTTAATAGCTGAGAATATTACAAAATCTATTTTTGAGAAAAGTGCGCAGTCCACTTTATAATTATTCAGAAAGACTTTGATGTATCCGTAGCAAAGTTATTAAATTGATTATATAATTAAACTTGGTATGATTAAAAATCGAAGCTAATAACTTTGGCGACTCCATACAAGTTTTCAATATAGGCATTCCATACTTCTTTCTTCCATTATCTTTTCATGCAAAAATTATTTAAATAATAAAAAAGTATATATTGCGCAACATTATTTTAATTTTTCACTAATAAATTAATACCTTGAACTTATGACAAAAAGACTTGATTTCCTTCAGATTATGTTTTAATTTATTTAATAACCATTTAAATAAACTTGGGTGCTTTTTACTATTAAAGACATTGTAAACATATAATTAGCACAGTTGTTGAATGAATTAAAATAATAATAAAAGAAAAGAACATTTTTATTAAATTTTAATTTATTTCTAAATGTGATAATGATTTCGGTTTGTAGATGTCGAAGTGTACTACGTTTTCAACTGCATGTTTTAAATTAAATATATTATAAATATGATTTTTTTCGTAAATAAATGTATTCTCTTCATTCATTTAATAAAAATCATATTTATAAAAACCAAATCTCCCCATTTCTGAAATTTTTTTTAAAAATTGCTTTTTTTAATATATATTAATATTTTTTTAAATAAAATAGATTAAAATGATACACTTATTTATTGCAAATAATTACATATTTTATCTTTATTTTACAATGAAATTTACTGTAAAATAAAGTAAAAATATTTTATTTATATTTGACATTTCTGAAAAGATATTAAACATTTTCCCAAATCTACTATATATGTACAAAAATACTGAGTAAGTTATAAGAAAAACTTAAAATATAAATAAATTTCAATATATTATAATAAATTTCAAATTTCTGATTTTCAAAAAGTAATTTAAGGCATTTTATTTTCATCAAATTTATATTGAAATGTGAAAAAAATCGAAAATTGTCAAAATGAAATGTGTACTAATTTTATAATTCAAGCGTTATTGAAATGACAAATATTCTAAGCAAGATAATATGTAAATAAGATTTTAATGTTAGATTTAAGTAAAAACTTGAATTACGTTTCACTAATAAATTTTAATATAAAAAAAATTAAATGAGCTTCTATAACATAAAAACCTGTATTACTTATGAACACCGATGTAACTTTATGGCACACAAGTTTCTTTACCAAAATAAGCGAGATCACAAGTTTCTCTAAAAAGCTGATTTTAAGACAAAAGTAGCAAACCGAAAACCTCCTAAAATAATAGCGTTCTGTATGCATCCATTTGCAGTACTTAGGCCTCAAAAATTAATCGTGTCGCTAATGAAATTGCTATATACAAACTGAAGGAAAAACACACTAAAAGAGAACATCAATTATGTGTTATCAATGCAGGCAGGATCATTACTAAAACTATTTCCAGATTTAGAACCCAACAGTTCTGTGGAATGACCTATAAATACAGATGGCACCAGAACTTACAAATGGTATAAAAATTGCCCGAAGGAGGAGCTCACTCCGAAACACATTTTTAACTGGCCGGCCATCATAAGAAGCTTGCGGGCAATTGACGAATTTCCCGTCATGGAAATATCTACAATGATAAAATTGTACGTATTACCGAGGCCGTGATTTTGGCACATGGAATAATTTGACTTGACTTCAAATGGTCACGACACCAACTAACAAAGCAAATTAATCATATGGCTTATGTATAACATAAGGCAGAATAAATTTCATTTCTGCTTCTAAATTTCTTTGGGTAATTAAAGAAAAACTTCATAGATATATATTTTTCAATCATCACGATTTGGATAAAGGAAAAATTAAACATTGGCTTGACTAATTAAGGTTCCCTAGTTTTTTTGTTTTTTTTTCTTTCTTTTTTCTTTTTTTTGTGTGTGTGTGTCTATTTGTCAACTTTTGTGATGTCGCATTCAATTCTCGTCTTTATCTGTATGGCTTGTGTTCTATATAATTTTGAAAGAATACAACAATAAGACTTTGAAACAAAAGAAGAATATTACTTGGAATTATAAATCATGATATATGATTTTTCATTCTGATAGACATGAATAAACCTAGAGAATACCAGAAGAAGAATATTTACCAAAGTACATTTTGTCACACATGAAATACGGTGGTGATGAAATCCTGGTTTGATACTGCATGTCCTGGTTGGACTTTTCGGTTAGTTTTCATTGACGCGTCGATGATATTTTTTTATATTTATGAAATTGCTATATTTATGAAATTGCTGCCAAAGATCCACCGATTACATGCGATATACATGCTCATTAAATCTGTGGAATCAAAAGTCCTGGGGTCGGTCATTGAGCAAATACCACATGGGTGTAATGGTCTGAAGAAAATTTCTTCCCCCTTCACATCAATGTCAAAATTGCGAGAGTTGAACTTCTGGTGGTGCCATCTATGGAGGAGCAAATTGCACCTTCATGGTACTCTGGTTAAACGAAAGAAGTACTTTACTGACTTATGAGGCGGAAGCCAAAGCAATCTTGGAAGCTTTAAAATACTCTACAAGCAATAACTATGATAAATGCCATATACATTCAGACTCCAAATCAGTACTAGAAGCCATAAAAAACTATAAAATTACCAATAACACATTAAAGGAAATCATGGAAATACTACTCAAGAAGCATAAAAATAGATTTACATTTCATTGGATAAAAGCACATATAGGACTCGAACTTAATGAAATTGCAGACACAGAAGCTATAAAAGCCACAGAACTACAAACAATAACATATACCCTACCTTACAGCAAAGTTCAAATTAAAACCAAGTTCCAACAGTATATAAGACAGACCTGGCAGAATAGGTGGACGAACTCAACAAAGACAAGATTACTTTATGAAATGTATCCAGAAGTCAGCAACACAAGAATAATGGCAGATTTCTATCTAAATCAATTCAAAACACGGCATTTTTCGTAGGTATCAAAATAGATTTTTTAACAAAGATGATAAATGTGAATTTGATGGTGAAACACAAGACCCTAAACACATTGTATATGCATGTCAAAAATTTGATATCATCAGACAAAAATTCTACCCCAAGAATTATAAGGAAATTCCTTTTGTAAACCTATTGAACTCTAGAGGTTTTGAAACGGCTGCTAGAGAAACTATCACAATCCTAATAAACTCAACTCAACTAACATAGAACTAACATAGAACTCATATTGAATTACACCTTCTCAACTAGTCACAACATAGCAACAAAAATCAACAGACAGCATCATAATCATAGAATAGCAAGAACTATACTGCATTGTGTCAAAAAATATAAATAATATAAAACCTTATTCAAACTGTTACTGTTATAAGACAGGGATTGTCTTTATTTTTGTTTTGTTCGTTAGACAGAAATTGTCTAATTTTTTTTTAATTTTTTTTTATTGTAAAGACAAGGTATGTCTTGTTTTATTTTGATTTTGTAACTTTATTTTAAATAAAGGCCAGTGGCACTCGTTCAGTTTGGATGAGTCTGGATGGACCGCAGAGTGGTGGTTGCCGGGCTACGTGTCATACCTTAGCATGGGCCTTGGTTCTGTCCGGGTTTGGCATCTACCCATAACCCGTCGTTGTAGAAGACAGGTACGGCAGTTGTACGCATAGGTCCTTGACCGCACTTGTACCCACTGGTGGGATTCTATCCACGATTGTGTCACTTCATTCATCGTATACCTTCGGGTGGGACGGTTTCTAACCATACAGTACCGTACTGACTTAAATTCGTGTAGCCAAGGTATAGCGAGGTTGGCATGTCTAAGTGTCACAAGTAACAAAAACACAACAACATAAAGCTTTCATAAGTCATTTAAAAAACCTCACCTTATGCCTTATAAAACATCTTTGAGATGAGTTAGACCATAGGTTTTGATCACATTCATTCAATCATAAACTAAGCTTGATCTATTAACCGTACTATGGAGGAAATGAGCACAAATAAGTCAACATTTAACCATAAATGAGAAAATCAACTTCTATGGAGGGAAATTCAGTAATTAAAAAAATTCAATAATAAAGAAAATTATTCAGCAATTAAAGAAAAAAGAGTGGCATGCTATAATTATAAATGCCTAGTGCCATTCGAATCAATAGTAAGGAATGTCAGGTGATTTTCGAACATAAAATATATGTGTGCACATGTGTTTATAAATAACTTGGAATTCATTGAAAACTATAAGTCCTGATTAATTGGTTTTCGTGAGTACAAAAATTTAATATAGTATGAAAACTAATCAACCATCTTAAACAGTCCATAATTATTATTATAGATTGCACATAAATTTATAAAAACGGTTAATGGAACGAATTGGACCAATTAAATATTTTATAATGTGCTTTATCAAGAAATTTATAATGTTTTTTTCACACACATTATTGCTTATTTCATAATTTTTAAAAAAATATTAACTATTCAGTTTTATAAAAAATTTAA
>CM057818.1:57183143-57340643 GCA_030067965.1 Latrodectus elegans | reverse complement strand
TAAAAATACTACACATATAAAAATAAAGAGCTTTAAATTTTATAAAAAAAATTATTTTTTTCAATTATTGAAACCTGTTTTGTTATGGGTTTTAAATTACTCTATACAACAGAATTATTTTAACAGCGTCAACAAGTATTTAGATATCATCGAATTGTAACAATTAGCTGAATTCCTGCTGCCGTAAAGTAGCCTGATAAAAGATAATTTTCCCAGTTTGATATTATTTTGTGTTCTGCCCTTCTTAAATATTTGTAACTATTCTTGTGCGTACTGTGCTTTTGAGAATGTTTTAATAAATAATTTCTCCAAGTCTAGTACGTTAATTCTCTTTCAAAGAACGATAAAATCTCTCTATACTTATTTTACAGAAAAAACTTACTAAACAAATTTGCCTAAATGTGTGTACACACACACACATATGTATATACTTATAATATGAATAATATACTGTTAAATAAAGATAGTTGCTGGAATACAGAGTTTTAAGTATTACAGGGTAAAAAAAAGTAATTTTAAATATCTTCTTTTAAGAAAATAATTTCTAATCCTTAATCATTAATGCAATAAAATCATTCATTTTTATATATAGTACCATAAGTTTCGCAATCACTTCAAAGTTTTTATTGAAAAATCTAAAAATTATTTATATGTATTAATATTAAAATATTTTATTTAAATAATAATATTGAAAAATAATGTTGGAAAAAAAAGAAGTGAAAATAGTTTTAATGAAAAACTACTTTTAATATTACTTTTTGCTGAAAGTTTTTTGCACAAGATAATTTTAACAATCATTCATTTAACACATCATTTTGAAATAATTTTTTCTGGTGCTTAAATTAAATTAATCAAAAGTTAAAAAAGTAATCATAAATCTTTATTTTTCATGTCAAGGCTTTGGGAAGAAAAAGTATAGTATATAAAAAAAAACTTAAAGCATTGTTTATTTATAGAGCTTTTTAATTCCTACTCGTATTTTTTAAGAAATTTTAGTCGACATTAACATATTTGAATAATTACTCTGTTTTTAAGACATGTTTCTTAAAAGAGATTTCAGACTAATTTTCTAAGGAAGAAAACTGATTTATGAACTGCGAAAATTTGTTTTTTTCTGGTCAGAGAATTATCTTGCTGTTTTAATTATTTTTTATTATTTTTATATAACGATATATAGACTTTTGAGCAAAATTTTTCAATACATTATTAAAATTATCTTCAACTTACTCTTGTAAATATTTATAGTAACAAAAACATTAACATTTATCCTACAATTCACGTAATCTATGATAATATTTAAGCATTTTATAAGATTAAGAAACGTTTTACATATTTTCTCTTACTTTGTTACATATTAATTTTTTAAAAGTCAAAAATTTTTATTAAATTATTTGGGGAAAGTTATTGTCTAAGAAATGTTGTCCAAAAATCCAGCAGATTTCTTCGATCTTTAACAAAAATAAAAATTTGCTTTAATTAGAATAATTATTTTAAAAAATCATCTCATGGTTCTTTTAGCTTCATTGAAACTAACATATTAATATATCTCTTGATTCAATATCTTAATAGATTCTATTAATTTTTTAAATTATAAATACTGTTTCTAATACAAATGCTTAGATAACACACTCAGTTTCGTGAAAATAAGATCAAACATTTTAATCATTATACGTACAAGCTATTTACATAAGTAAAATTAATAATTTTATGCAATTTAAATTCTTAAAACATTCAAATGAGACTAAATATTTGAATCACTTAATTCTTAATAAGTTATTCTAAATTCTGAAACACATTATTATTAAGATATTTTTTTCAACAAATTTTCAAAGTGATCAATACAAATAACCTTGGCAAATCGTATGCATAAATGTTCTATACTTTTTTTTTGTAAAGTAATGATCGCTATTGAAAAACTAGCACACATATTTTTCCATTTTATCTAATTATTCATCGCAAATTTCTCGTTCCATTGAAGCTTTATAATATCTGCATCATTCACCTTTAGAAACTCAGAGTTTAAAAGCTTTATTGTATAATTTTCCATTAATTTTTATGTAAAGTGTAATAACTAATTAAAAAATAAGCCATTAAAATAGGAAAATTAGCATTATGCGTGAATGCTCATCTACACTTTTGAGTGATAGGCATATGTATACGTAATATTCTGTTTTCATTAAATTCTTATTTGTATGTTCGTAAGTCAAATCAGGTTCTAATCGTCCATTAAGATAAAGGATTCTCAACTTACAATAATTCGAGGGCACATTGAAAGCCTTTAACATGATTGCGAGCTGCATTTTAACTATCTAACTTTTGTTAAATTTAGTTGTAGTTGTCGTTGTTGTGTGACAAGTGCAAAAAGAAAAAGTAAAAAAGACAAGTCATATGAGACTAAAGGCATGGAGCACTGTCCTGGCCACGTCTTCAGCTTTTTCCGTATAAAGTGTGTCATGGCAGCAGTTGAGGTCTATGCTGAAGAGGGTCGAGGCAACAAATATACAGTTGAAGAGATGCCTCGAATACAGCGGAACTCCTGTGCAATGCCTGCATTCTGCGTAGGTTCTAGTTCGGGCATGATTTTCATACTCTTCATGTGACCAGTCCGCATTCTACTGATGGTAGAAAAGATACCACGGTCAAGATTAAGCTCCGGTAGGCACCATTTTTTCCGTAGTCCTCCGCAGAGTTAAATTTAGTAATATTGTTATAAAAAGAAATTAATTCATTCTGTATATTTGGAAATGTAAATGTTTTGATCACATACTTCATTTGTAAATCAATACCATTACCTAATAGCTTCAAAATGCGATGAAACTATTAAATAGTGAGTACAGGTTGATTTAGAAAAATTACTTAACATGTTATTTCAGGACTATTAAATTTAAATTAAAAAAAATTAAATTTAAACCATAAATAACTCAAACAAAAATGAAATGAACTCTATTAGATTGTGTAATTAAGAGAGTAAATGTGCAGAATAGAGCTGGTACTTTTGCTACACAATATGCGCAGATTAGTTTGAATAAAGAACTAATATTTTTATTTAAATTCATTAAAATGGAACAAAAAAATAAATAAATAAAACAAAAAATAAGCAAAAATTAAAACTGATCTAACATTCACCAAGATTCTATTGTCGATAATGTCATAAATTAAAGCAGGGGAATATTTGTAAATCGATTTCTGCATTGATTTTTGATAAATTTCATAAAAATAAAAAGCGCGTCTGTGAATGTTTGCAAATGAAGTCATTTTTACTCATAATTGCTTCACTTTCGGCATCTTTCTTTCGAAAGCATTTTAAAATCTTGTGGTCTTTTTATTTTTTGGTTTATAGGAATGTAACAATCTGAAAATTTCTACTGAACTTTATTTTGCTATCATGCCGTTATCTAAACTGTTCTCCATATGACACTTGCATTTTGGGCTTACTCAAATTAATACCTTTCATAGAACATTTTCATTCATTCAGCAACTAAGCATTAATTACGATACAATTCTATAGCAATACTGGTTCCTTTTAACGCATCTTACAACATTCTGCGTGTATCCTATTTTGCAACGTAAGGTACACATTTTTCTGTACTGAAAACATTAACAAATGACTGCTAGTGACTTTTAGTATCATGAAAATATACAAATTTAAAGACTTAAACTCCATTAGATGCAATTATTCTTTAAAAAAAATCCAGAATAATAACTTCCGATGTAAAAAAAATAACAAGTTGTCAAAGATCATTTGATATTAATTTACTAAGCTCTCAAAAGGAAAACGTAATATTAAAAAAAAAAAAATACAGCTTCACTTTCTAAACTAACTGAAATTCAAATGAAGATGGGAAAAAAATTTAAATAATTCTGTGAAGTTGTAAAATAAGTATTTTTATTATCAAAGAATATTAATCGAACTGTAAAAAAAATTTTATTTTACAAAGAAAAAAATTATAATTAAAATACATGACAATTTTTCAGACAAATTGCAACTCTCTAATCATTTTCTTTCAATTTTAAATGAAATATGTCTTAAAATATATTGCCAAAAAAATGACAATATGTTAAAAAAAAACAGTAAAATACATATTATGTGTCCAACAAATATCATGATAAACTAATTATATATATATATATAGATAGATAGATATAGATATACATATATATCTATATATATATATATATATATATATATATATATATATATATATATATATATATATATATATATATATATATATATATATATATATATATGTATATATATATATATATATATATATATATATATAGATAGATAGATAGATAGATAGATATAGATATACATATATATCTATATATATATATATATTATGCTTTCTTATCCTAAAATAAATATTTTGTAAACCTGGCAATATATTTTAATATAACTTTATTTATTGATAATTTAAGGCAATGATACTTACAGTCCGTCTAACGTAATTATAGAATTACTCAAAGCCTTAAAAAATTAACAAAAATATATAAAATAAAATATATGAAACAAAAATTTAAAGAAAAATTGCATACACCGTTAGAATTTTTGCATATAATAACCATATCACACGTAATATTTTCAATTATTGCTCCCTTCACTTTACTAATTGTAAAGTTAAATTTCCGACAACCTTGACAAGAATTCATGGGCAAATCTTTAGCCAAGGAAATTCGAATAATTTTGTTAATATTTATATTTTACTTATATCTATTCAGTCAAACTTTTTATTATTCATTCAAATAAAATTCATAGATATATTATCAAATTCTAAAAACTTTTGAGTACATTTAATAATTAATATAAGAGAATTCAAATGCTCTTTTTTTATAATAGTAAAAAATATTCTATTATATATTAAGATTCACATTATTGTACAGAATTTAATAAAAAAAACTGGTGGTAAAAATGATTTCATTGTTTGTGGTTATTTTAAATTCATATTGTGATGCATTGGAAAAAACCTCATTTCTAATTTTCAATAGTTATTTCCTCTGAAAACATTCTTTATACTTTGAATAAATGTAGAAAACATTTTTGAAACATTCCATTCTTCCTGTAAAAATGTCCCTTCGTGGAAAGATAAATTTAATTTTTTTATAATATTTCCAATTTCATTTTCTGAGAATATTCTTTTTGGAAGGAACGAATCAAAAAGAAAAATAGGTGAAGAATATTTTTACATGTATGAAAAAGAAAAATCAAAACGTGAAAGCACAAGTTTCCTTCGAAAATCCATGCAAATGACTGAGAAATTGAAATATATAATATTTCACTTTAGAGGAATAAAATCGCAAAAAATGTAGAAAATTGGAAGGAGAATTGGCCTGTGAAATTTAAATCTCAGGATAGATTCTTGCCAGTGAGTTTTCTTTACTTTGACATATGATGACATTCAAATAGTAGTTTTATGCTTGTAAAGCCTGTCTTCAACCAGCAGATTTGAAGTCTTCAATAAATAGAATTGCTATCCGTGAAGAAGCAGTTAAGATATCTGAATGTAAGACTAGGAATCGGACACAAGAAAGTCGGAAAGAAATTATTCAGAAAAGAAATTCATGTCAAATACATAAAGGGACGAAAAATTTTATGCATTTGAAATATTTCATGAATTGAGATTTTGTATCTTGAAAATGATGGAAAGAGAAACTACCAGAAAAATGTTTAAACAGAACTTCACTATTATTGAGGATTTTTTTTATCTAAAAATATCATAAATAGGTTTTTTAAAAAAATGCTGTTTTTAAAGGTGCAGTGGATGTTAGTATATTAAAAATTTATTTTTCGAATATCATAGGAAGACAAACTATCCATCAATTTTTTTCATCTCAGAACTTTATTGTAATTAAAGATTTCTTATCCTGTATGAAAATCTAATAATATGGTTTAAAATATAATTTCTTTATTGAAGTTAATACATTGCACTTAAATGCATTGAGCCTCGCTAAAAAAAATTATTGCTCAGTATACTTGAGCAAAAATTTTGACTATTAATAAAGATTATCAAACTATTTTTTGTAATTTGTAAAATCTCTGTTTACATTTTAGATATATTTATTAGTTACGATTACCTATCTTAACTATTAATAAAAACTATTTTATATGCAATTATATGTTTCTAATATATGAACATTTTGGAGTCATTAATTGTGATTAAATATAGTTAAGATTGAAGTTCTCATGGTCGTCTATATATCAAATATTATATCAATCTGCTCAAAACAATGAAAGGTTATTGTAGCTATATTAAAACGCTTAAAATATGTATGGAAGGGACATTGTGAGGAAACGCATTTTATTTCTGAACCAGTGCAGGGTCTGCATAGAAACATTAGACATCAAATCAAAGATGGAACTGTTGATCAGTTTTCCTGCCAATATTTCATAACCCAGTTTCTGAGCATAGCTTTTATTGAGCATCGCGGGGGGGGGGGTATTGTTGTGGCTTGGTCATCTGAGTTGATAGCATTTTTAGCATTTTTAAGAGCTTCGTCAACTTTTCCAATACCTGAAATTACTACATGGGTTTTAATCCAACTCCTTGTAATGTAAGAAAAAAAAATTTCTGGATGGATCGAGTATAAGGTTTTTGCTGGTAGCGTTTAGAACTGATTTAATGCACGCTTAGCTCTCAGGCCAAATAGAGACGGGAGAATAATATTGCTCACCTTGGTTAATGACCTCTTTTAAATCTAGAATTTCTGCCTGTCATATCGAACTTCCTCCTCTGAGCTTGGCCTGCCATAATGATGCTTAAACATATCTGTCTAAGAAAACTTCTGTTGACCCTAGTTTATTTCCTGTCCGTAAATATATTAATCTTGACTCTTCCAAGATGGGAATATTAATTTCCTCATCAATTGAGATCTGTGATTCCAGATGAAAAATTCCTGAGTGGATTGAATCTACTTTTATTTCGACTTTAATGTCTGACGGTGAGGGAAAGAGAATTAAGACAGGGAATTTTGCTGTGTATAAGGCAAACAAATTTTGCTTCTGTTGTAAGGTTAAGGGGGGGATTCCTGTTATTACTTACTGCCGACGTTAGTAGTTAGTGCTGACCTCACTAATTAGTGCTGACAGTGGAGTAATCCGAAATGTTCCTATGATATTGAGGAAAATTTTTCATTGTATGGAACTGAACTTAATAGATTCTATGGCTGAGAAAGGAGTTTTTCAAATGGCTACTCCATATAAAATCATTCTTTCCAACACAGTTTTATATAATATTGTTCAGCATTTCTTTGAATATTCCTACCAATTACTTGAGATTCTTGTAAGTTTTTCTCAGTGTTGAATGACTATTTCGCTAGTTATAATATGAGCCTTGTAAATTAGCTTTTTATCAAATGTGATGCTCAGCAATTTTGTCTTTTTTAGTCAATTATCGTCCAAGGGAATTCGTTGCCCGAGTTGTAGCTTAGCTATTAGGAGATATTTTGTTTTTATAATAGATCTCGAGATTGAAATTATCTGTCTACGATTTGAAAGGGCTACGAGCTTTATTCACCACTTTTCAAGCTTTTTTTCACTTCATTCTTCCTTTATGAATGTGAAGTTCTCTGCAAAAGCTCGCTGATCCTCTATGCTTTCTGTATTCAAATCTTTTCCTACGATATACCAGAAAGATATAATAAAGAGATCAGATGGTAGGATGGTTGTTTTGAATGCTGCTTTGTATGCTGTGCTTTATGGGTTGAAAAATAAGCCACAGAAACCCCTCCAGAAAGTTTTCTTTTCTGACTGTAGTTGTTTATTACATTGACCTCTCTTTTTCTTATAAATACTCAAGAGGTTGTTCCGATTCTCAACAGATGCTCTTTAGCAACGGGTCGGTAGCTCTTTTCTATCAGTTTAAAGCGAAAGTTTCCACTATGTGAGTGTATAACTGGAGCAGAGCTGTTTACATTTATATGAGCGAGAACAACAATCTAAGGCAATGTTTTGGGTTGTTTCTGTAGCTGAGTTCATTTTTTGGAGAGAAACTCCCTTTTTGGTTAGGATTGTTGATAGAGATATTTGGAGTGAGAAAATTCAAAAATTTTGTATGACTGCCGAATTTTGTCTTAAAACGTTTCAGGTATATGGACTGTATTACTGCGGTTAATGTGATAAGGATATATCTATAGCCGCTAAGTGCTTCGTCATCAAACACATTTCATTTAATTAAATTTGTCAGTGATTCCCTGGTAACTAAAGTTATATCAGGCCATTCTTTTCGATGATTGGCTATTACTGTTGTTATTGAATTCAATTTATTTAATATGTAAAGTTTATATTTGCCAGGATGAAGTCTAGAGTTTCTTTACCTGTTCAGACATCAATTGTATTCCCAAAAAAGGACAGTGTATGCACTTGGGTCAGCACACCTATTATAGAGTGTTCTGAATTGAGCAATCGCAGAAGGAAATTAAGTTCAAATAGGGTGTTTAAAAGTATGGTGTTGGTTGTTTCTTCTCTTCCTTTGCTTCGGTGATTTGATGGAGGCTGAAATAATATTTAAAGAACGATTATCGAGAATTATTTTAACAGCAGTGCTTGTTTCCGAGGAATGAATAATATTGCTCTAATCTCCTTTGAGGTTGAGAAAATTGCAGCTTTAAAACTATTTGATATCCAGCTACTCTAACTTGAATTGATATTCGAGATTTTTCTATTTAGAAAAAATGTTTCTCGGACGAGGAAGAAGTCTGTTTGGTATTTACTTGCTGTAATAGAGAAAATATCAGTGGAAGGGGTTTAGATTTTTTTAAGTTCATTTGAATGAGCTTCAGTTCTTTCATTGAGTTAGTGAGATTTGAAGATGTGATGTTTAAGTTTTCTGGAAGCAAATTATTTGGTCTTTGAAGATTTAAAGGTAGAAAATTGGTTACTATGAAGTCACTGAATATCTGTTGTCAAGTGATTCCTGGCATTCATTCTTAAAAGTATGGGAATGGAATTAATTTGATAATTTTCTTGGATTTTTATAAAATTAATTAGACTTTCATATTAAATACAATACCTGGAATAAGCTGAATAACTGATTGGATAATTCTTTCCTTTATTCTTGACCTCGTTACAAGATTTGCATTATTAGATTGCGTTATTAGATTTGCAAATTTTAGTGTTAAGACTTTCAATGCACTTTCAGCAAAATGGTTTCGCAATTCTATTTATTTGATCAATAATTTGTTATAATAAAGTGCAAAACAAAAAATTTGGAAAGATTTTTTTAATTAAACTTTTTTAACGGTTTGATTGAAGTACAGTTTTTATAAATCATCGTCTTTCAAATTTGTATTAGTTGTGAAAACTCAAGTTTTTAAAATTAAAATTTCTTATTTCTAATAGGGTTTGTGTTTATTGATATAATTCTGTTATTGTTTTTAAATAATCTTTATCTTAAAGTGACCACATTACGCAGTCCCTACTGTATGTGTATAGCTTTATTGACATAATAAGGCCTTCCAAATCAATGGAAACCCATACAAACAGAACTATTTTCAGTCTATAATATATGGGAGCACTTTTGGCCGTTAAAATCATTGAATCCTTTTGGAAATGGTAAGTGTGATTTTGTACCATTTGTCATGCCAAACATGCTGTAACTCCCTGAGAGACCTCCAGCATTAAAATGGGATCGCATTCTTTTTCATAACAGACCACGGAGACCCTGTGTTGTTTAAGCCCAGTAATTTTGTAGGCTACCAAAAGTATGAAACTGAATTCAGATATTTCCGAAAACATAATTGAAAAATGCGATCGATTACAGTGAGTCCAAAATTTATCATCTTGATAGTTGGAATACCTAGATGCGAGGATCTCTGCGCCAAAGAAGTCATTTTCTCAGCCGAAAGAGTGGCACAATTAGTGCCAGTAATTTGTTCATGTAAGAGGATTAGGGGATCGACTTTCAGATCACTAGATCACGACTTTCATATTATAGTCCTCACACCACTATCCTTCTGATTTCAAACTGCTTAAACAATGTTTTGTAATTGCAGTTCCGTGCTAAATACTTTATTCTGCAATTCTTCGTACACGAAATATCGAAAAGTTAAAACCACTTGTATTCACCTATCTTTGGCAAAGAGTTTGGTTCTTCTTTTACGGTTGTCTCAAAGATATTGTTTTATCATGGTCGTTGCATGCTGAAATGACCATTGACACTGTATTCAAAGATATCCTAAAGAGATGTACCATTGTGGTCTTAGAAACACATACCTGATGATTTCTCGCCATCTTTGCCTTTGACCATCAGACATCTTTGAAACTCTGATATTTCTCTCACTTTAGCATCAACCTAAATGAAATTAAGTAAACTATGATACAAACACATACACACTTGGTACTATAAGAAAAAACATGTTAAAAAAAAGCTGGTAGTCATGCATTTAATTTAATCCTGTATTATCACAGCTGAACATCATTGTTTTCAGCTTGTCTTTTCTATAATTTTGGACAACCCTTGTCCAAAATTCACACTGAAATAACATTTATGTTCAGTGTGAAGTATAAAAGCTTTCATCTTTGAATGAAATTTAAAAAACTATTCCTATCGTTTAATTTTCGGCAGAACCTTTTTTCAAAAATGCGTTTATGTTTGATTATTAGAACGGCTTTCTTATAGTTAGAGTAATATAACAATAATTAAATAAAAAGAAAAACACACCTGTTATCTACAGTTACATGAAAAATAGGTTTCACTTTGAAGATTTTCCATTCGCAATACAGATACTTTAATTATTTTTCTGAGTACTTTGTATGATTAAAACTATGAATTGTAAAATGAAATATGCTTATATTTTCTGCTAATTTTCTTGATTCTTATACTGAATGTTTTTTTTTATTTTTTATAACAACTCAAAATGCAGTTTAGGATATCTTTTTCGGAGGAAAATATTTAAAATAATCTGTGTTAGAAACTTAAGTAAAATGTTATTATTTCATGTTTCTCTTAAAGTAGCTTTATTTTTTAATGGACAGAAAACGGGTAAAACTGTTTCATTTCCTAAAACATTGCATTTCATTCCTAATGTTCCAATCCCTTTTCTAAAATATTCCTAATGGAATAAATATTCAGAGTTGGAAAATTCTAAGAAATACGATAAAAATACAACCACAGATAACAACTGAAAGTTTTGTACAAAAAAAAGAGTTATAGAACAAAAACCGATGTATTTCTGCAATTTTTTACTCTTGAATAATGTAAATATGTTTGAAAGGCGTGAAATCGCCTGAAATTAAATTTTGGAATACATCTTTACCAGCGTCTTTTCTCTGTTTTGACATACGTTGCCACACGAAAAGCTGCTTAGGCACAAAAAATGGAAATTCTCTTAAGGACTTCAATAAGTTGAACTACAATTCAGAAAAAAAGTTGTTAAAGGATCGGAAGAGAGAAGGACGGAAAGCATGAAGAAGAAGAAATTTCTAAAGGATTGATATGTAAAAGCATTCATGTCAAATGCACAAAGAATAAGAATTTTCCTATATTTTATACTTATTTCTGTAGAATATTGATTTATATGTTTTAAGATTTAAAGAAATAGAGCCATACAAATAATTCTTAGAATTTAATTTGTAAAAATAAATATAAAAATATTCAGTCAATTCTGAAATCTTTCCATTTTTCTAAATTCTAATGCTCTGTGTTACATTTTAATGCTTCTCAAAACACTTCTTTTCCAAAATAAACCATTTGTATAGTTTAATTTAAAACCTTAACGATTCCATAAATTTTTAAAATATGTATTATATAAAAATGCGCATTAACTACAACATTAAAAGAATTATAAAAATAGAAAATTGTAGGCCTTTGATTAAAATTTCTTGTTACATTTAAGAGTAAAGTTGTTTTTTTTTTAATTTGATGGATAATTGGAGTGGTGGATTCCCCGGACTGTGTTTTGTGTGACTCTTATCAACCAATGACTTTGGAACATTTAAATAACTGTGTGGTTCTTTCTCAGTATGAGGGCATTGTTGAAAAGTATTGGGGATCCCGTGAACTAATGGCTTAGGCGCTAATGTTCGGCATTTGTAAATAATATTTTAAATTGTTATCTGTCAGAGTTATTATACTTTTAGAGCATTAATGTATGTAATAAATATTTGACCACACAGCCTAACGGCCGAAGGACTGGACCTTTTGCTTTGAAGAGCAGTGCTTTACCACTAGGCCATTGTAAGCCTTTACATAATAGTTATTTCTAAATAAACAACACATATACTTTAATAAATAAAAATCAATATTTGGAAAAATATTTTGATCAGTTATTATGTTTTTTTGTGACGCCAGATAAAATTTCAACTGCATTTTTTAGAAATGCAAGTCTGTTGTTGGTGGTGGTGCTAATCCCAGCTGGTTCAATTGCAAAACAAGACCAAATCCACAAGTCCATAAAGCAGCCAGAAAATCCAAAAACATAATGAGCTTTGAAAAAGCCTCTTCCAAGTCAAAATACAAGCTGCTCAAGATATACCCAGGCGATACCTGTTCAGTTTTACATTTTGTGCTCACACTAAAAGACTTTTGACCCAGCACATATTAGAGGCCCCTTAGGGGACCACTTGCGAAGGGTGAATTATAAACCTGTTGGCCTCCAGCTGTAATCTGACTTGAACTGGACTTATGGTAAAAGGAGAGAGTTGCAGCCTTTGCAGTCCGCAGAGAGCTAGAGCACCATAGACAAGAAGTCTGATTTTTCTCAGAGGAACGCCTGTTAGCTTCAGCTGGGCATAATGAAAAGACCTTCACGATTTGGGTGACCTTGTCTGGAGCTATGCTCCCGCCGTACTTTTCCCATTTCGCCCAGTGTCACTTCCTCGCCATGGTGCAGCAGATAACAGGACTGCAAAAGAAATGTAAGCTTTTTTCTGCTAAAGCAGAGCCAGTTCTGACAACATATTTTTAAGAATCGTGACTCAAGAAAAGTAATTAATTTCACATAAATCTTTTTTGCATTCTTTTCAACTAATTTAACAAACCTTAAAAAGGCTTTTATATTATGATCAGAGAAAGATATAATTTCATTAAAAAAAAATTCAAGCTGCATAATTGGCTATTTAAATATTCCGTTTTTCTGAAACTGCACATTTTTGATACAAATATGAAACAATTTTTATTTTCTAGTAGTTTATTTCTGTTATTTAGCAAATGTAAGAGAAAGCTATTTTTGACATACTTTTTTTTTTTTTCCTCCAAAGTAATTGTACAGCTGTTGAAAATTGTGAATTGAAAAGTACATGGTGACAAAATGCATGTAAACTCAAAATAAATTTATTTGTTTTAAAGCATTTAACAAATAATTAATAATTTTTTAATATAAATTAAATTAAAATAATTTCCACGCTTAAATTAAATAAAAATTTAAAAATAAAATGTTTATCTTGTCACATTTGCGCAAATTTATACGAATGCTTTCAAATTTATATGTATATAGACATTCAAAATATCAATTAAATAATTTACATACTTGTGTTAAAAGACATTTGTGGAAATTTACAAGTTATACCGTTTGATATGGTTCAATTATAATTTAATAAATCCTAATCATATTTATAAATTAATATTAATTTATAATTTAAATAGCTGTAGATATAAACGGATATGATGAACGATTTCATTAAAATAATTCACTCAAAGATGTTTAAAATTAAATTATAAATTTAAATTCAAGTTACAAATATTTTCCTACATTTTACATATTATTTTATTTAATTTCTCCTCTCAAAGACGTTTACCTCGTCATATTTTTTACTTTAGTTTTCGAGTTAATTCGTCACGATACAGTACATGGTAATAAACACAAATATTTGATAATTAATTAATCTTCAAAATCTAAGAAACTCTATTCTTAGATTATCTAATTTCCATTTATGTATGTATATATATATACATATATATATGTATATATATATATATATATATATATATATATATATATATATATATATATATATATATATATATATATATATATATATATTTTATACATATCCTCTTACATTGATAGAAATATTAAGTCATCAGTTTTATAAAATTATATTTTCCGAAAAATGCAATCTAAATCTTTCAGTTACAAATATACCACATTCTATATGACCTGTCAAATGCAACCTTCCAGAAGTTATATATAAAAATGCTGTGGAAATTTTTTATTTCCATAAGCCCTTTTCTCTAAGAATAGACAGAGAATCAATACTTAATATAATATTTAGAGAAAATTACCTTGTTAATTATGCAGAAAAATTTTATGATAAATAGAAAAACGTAATTTTATTATATATATTTTCGTAATGTACAATCTTTTAAAAATGTGAAATGCGTTTCAAACCTAAATATTTAGATTGAAGTTTTACATATATATAATAAAAATTGAACTTATATTATGAAATATAAGAAAAATTAAAATTCTCATATAAAAATGTATCATGCGTATTATTTTAACTCAAAATATTAGATATCTAATTTTAATTTTAAAACTATTTCCAAGCAAAAAATAATGACAAATAGTAAAATTAAAGGTTTTTACACCATTTTTAATTTGTATTCATAAAAATATGTATATTTAAAATCAAAGTAAGTTTAACGATCTGAGTTAAGCATAAAAGAAAGAATGTTTTATGATTTCCATTCTTTTAATTTATTTATATATATATATATATATATATATATATATATATATATATATATATTTATCTTTCACTTTTATTACTTTTTTTGTTTCCATTGTCATTTACATTAACAAAACATTAAAAATTAAAACTGATTTTGAATCAATCTTTTCAAACTATCATTTATCATCAATTATTCTCAACAACTCAAGTGTGATAAAATAGGTTTATTAGAATTTATTTTATTTTTAGGTTTCTCCCCTTTCATTATAAACAAAGCATTCTGAAAATAAATTATTCCAAAGACAATTTCCAATTAAGTATTTTTTCAATTAAACATATTAAGCAATTAAACATATTGTAAATAAACATTCATTCACCCATCCTCAAGTTGTTTCCATTAATATTATCTAAAATCAAAAATATTTTATTGAAAAAATTTTAAAGAATTCAGTTATAATAACAAAAATTGACATTGAAAAACTAAATCACCAAGAGAAAATATAGAATAATTTTCCTTAAGAAATATTTAATATTGCTCCATAATTTACCATTTTTTAAATTTTTCATCGATGAAACTCGTTTTAAAAATGTACTTAAACTGTTTAATATAAATTTTCTGTTGTTAAAAGAATTTTAATTTATAAAAATAAATAATTCTAAGCTAATTTTTGCATGTAACTTGCTACATTTTTTATGTTCTTATGATTCAAATATAGACTCAGATTATATCAATCAGTCAATTAATTTTAATTTTTTATTATGTATGTGTGTGTGATGAAATCACATAAAAAAAAGAAAATTATTTAATTAAATTACTAAGCAATCAGACTTTATGTGTTGTATTTTCACTAATATATTTAATTTTATTGAATTATATAAGCTAATTATCAATTAATTTTTAAAAAAATTTCAACCAATATTGATTAATTTCAAACTATAGGGCTTGAATCATTTCTTATAATATTAAGATAAAATGAAAACATTTTTTTTTAATTCTAAGCAATTATTAAAGATGTTTATATATATATATATATAAATATAAACATCTTTAATAATTGCTTAAAATTAAATATATATATATATAATATATATATATATATATATATAATATATATATATATATATATATATATATATATATAATATATATATATATATATATATATATATATATATATATATATATATATATATATATATATATATATATATATATATATATATATATATATATATATATATATATATATATATATATATATATATATATATATATATATATATATATATATATATATATATATATATATATATATATATATATATATATATATATATATATATATATATATATATATATATATATATATATATATATATATATATATATATATATATATATATATATATATATATTATATATATATTATATATATATATATATATATATATATATATATATATATATATATATATATATATATATATATATATATATATATATATATATATATATATATATATATATATATATATATATATATATATATATATATATATATATATATATATATATATATATATATATATATATATATATATATATATATATATATATATATATATATATATATATATATATATATATATATATATATATATATATATATATATATATATATATATATATATATATATATATATATTTATATATATATATATATACATATATATATATATAAGAAAACTTTTAAGTTAGATTTTTAGCAGGGATTACATTCGTGCTTAAGGGCAATAGGAGTTAAAGTACTACGTTGATAAAATCATTAAGCATGATTAAAAAAGAAATCAGAAAAATGCATACACCGACAATGATTATCTAATGAAACGTTCTTAATTTCAAAAAACTGAAAGTCTTGCAATAATGTCAGAAAATTAGAAAAAAGCAATTTTAATTGTTAATATTATGATGTGATTCGCTGCATAAATTTTAATTTTGCTCATTTCTATATATATTTTAATGTTTTTCTTCTTTACGAAAAGTCTTCGAAATCGTCAAAAATTCATCCTTTGACACTTAATCATATGACTATTGGTTCCTCAAAGGATATTTATATCTTATTAAAGCTATTGAAAGAAAAAGCTACTTTTCTGTCTTCATTTTATAACAGGAAATTTAGAGCATTGAAAATGCCTTTTTAATTCAAATAAACGAAAAATGTATTATGTTCAAGAAATAATTTTTAGCATACATTCAACGCTTCTGAAATATTTGATAATAACAAAAATAAAAACAAAAAACTTTCTTTTCTTCAAATTCTTTCCTGAATTTTCAAATATAAACTTATAATAACGATATCATTAATATACATGGTGATTCTAAATTGATTTTATAAATTTAGAGAAGTGATAGTACCCATGCAGACAAGCCATAATTGCATTGGAACATAGGGTCGCATTCCACTCTGAGAGGTAGAAAAGAGGAATTCCCACCTCTGGCAGTGCTTGACCAACCCTTACAACAGTGTTGGGTAAGCAAATGAATAATACCAAAAGTTTCATAATCATATTTATTGTTTAGTAAAACCCTCACGGCAAATGCTCAAAATGCTACCCATGTGTGTCATTGCACAGACAGAAGAGGCAGAAAGGGATCGAGTTTGTGATGCTTAGTGTCAGAAGCTGAGGCTTCTATAACTAATTTTGATACCTTGCAACTCGAAGATTTTTTAACTCAAATCTACCATCCAACAGCCGCCACCTGCCTCGGTAGATGAGCCACAGAACCATACCTTGATGAGGCGAGAAGTACCGCCGGTACCCACTCTCTAATATTCTCACACATTGTATCTCGTGGATGACTTGTGATACCTCACCTTAACGAACCGTCAATTCTTACACTATTCCTCTGCGTCCCAGCTCTCGACCGGTTGACACCAGCGAAGGAACGATTGGCACCCCCTCTCGAAGATTTCTGATGCTGTATTAATTTTGTCCCCGGCAACAACGATTCTAGGCATGAGATCTTCAGTTGAGTACACAAGTTACTAAAGAGTATACTAAAGATGTCATGTGCCCCCGAAGAAAAATCCAGTGGGTTGCGATCCGGTGAGCGAGAAGGCCAAGCCACAGGTTAGCTACGTCCAATTCATCTGGCGGGATATGTGACATTCTAAAAGTTACCGTGATGGAAAAATGTGCTGGGGCTCAATTGTGCATAAACTACATGTCTCTCAGGATGGGGAATGAAACAGCCTGCAATAAACTGGGAAGCACTTGATAACGGTATAGAAGATACTGTTATATATCGCCTATCAAACGGTCTAACATGATGTAAGGACCTATCAGGTAATCTCCAAGGATACCTGCTCAGATGTCCACGGAAAATTTCTGCTAGTGTTTACTACAGGTTGTACAGTGGACATTGTAAAAGTTACCGTGATGGAAAAATGTGCTGGGGCTCAATTGTGCATAAACTACATGTCTCTCAGGATGGGGAATGAAAGAGCCTGCAATAAACTGGTAACGGTATAGAGGATACTGTATATATCGCCTATCAAACGGTCTAACATGATGTAAGGACCTATCAGGTAATCTCCAAGGATACCTGCTCAGATGTCCACGGAAAATTTCTGCTAGTGTTTACTACAGGTTGTACAGTGGACATTGTAAAAGTTACCGTGATGGAAAAATGTGCTGGGGCTCAATTGTGCATAAACTACATGTCTCTCAGGATGGGGAATGAAACAGCCTGCAATAAACTGGTAACGGTATAGAGGATACTGTATATATCGCCTATCAAACGGTCTAACATGATGTAAGGACCTATCTGGTAATCTCCAAGGATACCTGCTCAGATGTCCACGGAAAGTTTCTGCTAGTGTTTACGACGGGTTGTACAGTGGACATTGTAGTCAGACCAAACGCGTTGATTGCATTCTTAAAGGATATCGTGTGCACTGATTGGTTTCTTTCCTGCAACCAATAAGAACAAAATGCTGCTTCTTGTCTGTGGAAATTTGCATACGATAAATTCGTGATAGAATCTTGATGCGTTTCTACATTCCTCTTTTCTGCCTCTCAGAGTGTAATGCGATTCTATGATTCTATGTAATTATTGCTTGTATGGATGGGTACTATCACCAATTTTAACTCGTAAAAATAATTTACAATCACCCTTTGTATAGAATGTAGAACTGTTAAGATTCTCCATGGTCTTTGACAGCTCATATTTATTGTAATACTCAACATTTTGTCATTCTATGAAATTACGGATTTCTTAAGCGATATTTTTCCAAAAGCATATTTCTTCAAATAATATTTTGTCATTAAGAAATGTAAGGTATAATCGAAACGTTGCTGGTTTCTACTGACTTGTAATATATTTTATTGTGATTATTTATCAAGTAAATTTGAAACACAGAAGCATAAAATGCTACTTGTAATCAGTTTGGCAATCTATATTATATTTAATCATTGTGAAAAAATATGTTATTTTTTTTTATCTTTAATGTATAACATTAATGTATATCATTAATGTAAGAAGATTAAAGATATTATAATGTAAAATAATATAATGTAAAATATTATAATGTTATAATGTAAAAAGAATAAAGAGATATCATTAATGAAAAAGGATAAAGGCTTATTTTTTGTAGTTCTGTCACATGCAAGCACACTGCACTACGAGAGTGAAAGTACAACTTTGCACTAAATACTCTTCCGATAGACGGCACCACCGGGGGATATACTCCTTCAATTTTGACATTGATCAGGAGAAGGTAGAAAATTTCTCTAGACTATTGCACTGATGGTAACTGCTTAACGACAGACCACAGGACTTTCTATTCTATGGATTATAGGAGCACGTGTATCGCATGTACTACGTGGGTCTTTGGGGGCACTGGGAATCGAATCCCACCGAGCAGACGGAAGGTCGACGCTCTAACCACAAAGCTATCACCACCCTTGAATTAAGTTAAGATCTAATGATATTTTTGGGTTCGTGCGTATTTTTACTGTTACTCCATTTAAAGTACTCAAATTGCTTAAAGTGGAGATCATTTTTCATGAAAATTAAATTGTTACTCATTTCTTCTTCAGATTATGTTCTTGATTTAATCTTTAGAAATGTACAATTGAGATAATACATTTTAAATGAAGGAAGTAATTATGATTTATGGCTTACTTTAATCAAATTAACAAAACTAATTCTGAATATAGTTTTCTAGAGAATTATATAGTTTAAATTTCATTTCATTATATTTAAATAAGTATTCTCAGAATTATTATTTTTAAACCTATTTAGTTTTGTTATTATTTTGATGATTGTAAGCAGAACTGTAATCAAATTACACAGAAAATCTTGAAATTAAAATTTTATCTGAATAAAAATAATCATTTTTAAATAATTGCATTCTATCTATATTACAGTACATAATTTAAGAATATGTGCAATCATCTGATTGTATATATAATATATCAAGAATGTGTGATAATGATCGGTATCAAAATTTATAAATAAAAGATTTCAGTGGTTAATTAATTTTATTTTATTGATTTGTTATCGTAAAACCAATGATTGATCTTTACTCACGAAGAAAAGTTATTAATAAAAATATATAATAGTGTAAAACATAACTTAATTATTGTAAAGAATCTACAAAAAAACAATTTTGGATCTTTTTGTGAAATAATCTTTTTCTAAAAAACAAATAGTTGTACTATATAAATTTTAGCATCATTAATTTTACATATAACTTACAAATTCACAAGTAATATTCAATTGTGTACACATTGTACCAAAGCTTACTAATTATTAAATCCCTTATATAATATGAAATGTATACACGTAATGAATGTATACGGAAAGGAGAATGGTGACAAAAATAGCAAATTATTTATATAGAAAATTTCTCATAAATTTGATAACGTTCTTAACAATTGAAGAAATTGTAGTATGATTGAATACATTATGAAGCAAGATTTTACATAAAATTTTAATAGAGAAATATTTAGTTACAATTTTTATCGATAGATGGCTTTACATTCAAGCAAAAAGAAAAGAACACTTAGTTATAATTTCGAATATAAGGCTGTGATGTTTGTAAGCCTTGGCCTACATGTAAATAATTTTTTTCATGTGATTTTATGTGACTTGTTGGCATCTAATAACATTTGTCGACATAAGGATTCTATTATTTTACTTTTATTTTTTTTTCCAACACAAAAAGTACTAACATCTTTGGGTCAAAAGCTTCTCCGAAAAATCGTATTCACCCCTTTCATTTCTAACTTATTTTTATAATTATTTAAAATATTTAAGAATTAAAACATTAAATTATAGTACATAGATTTAAAATGTGAATCAACTGTATGTGTTTGTTATCATAATAAATATATGCCAAACATTAAAAAAATTTTAAATTGTGAAAATCTTTATAATAGATGAATTTTAAATCGCATAAATTTTTAATAAATATATAAAATCTAATTTTCTTATACTGTCTACTGGTCCTTTTCGTGATATTAAATAAAACTATGTTTTCTATACATAAATATGGGGTGTTAAAATATAATCATTTCTGTGTTTTCAAAATTGACAAAGATAAACTTTAATTTCTAGATAAATTAGCATTAATCTGAGAAGCATATGATGCTTATCTTTTTCATTTAAAATAGTTTAAGATAATGGTATCTATCATTTGCAATTTAATATTTTATCCACAAATAATCTGGTATCATTAATTCTATGCTTCGTATAAACTATCATCAATTTGAAAGATATATCATGCTAATTATTCTTACCTAAAATTTCACTAAGAAACTCGTGATTTCAAATACACAAAAAAATAAAAGAATCTTTAATTTCTATTTTTATTCATACTTGAAATAGAAAAGATTAGAAAATGGAATATGATGTGTATATCATATTTCGTTTTCCAAATGTACATTTAATAAGTAATCTATTAAAGGTGAATTTTTCTAAGTTTCATTAAAACAAATGCAATACACACATCATTTTTAATGATTAATCATAATTTTATAATTTACTTTCATTTTTTTATTATTTTGGCAGTTCATTCTGATTACGTTTTCTAAATTTTCGTTTCAAAGAGACTTTGAATAGAATAATAACTTCATTAGTTACAGTCATAAATTAATATCGAACGTCATTAAAACAACTTGCGAGCAGACGATAATCAATTTCACGAAATAGTACAATGGGGACTTGGACAACGTAAAAAAGGTTAGACTTCATAATGTATACTTAAATATGTACACTGGCCTCCAAAGGTTAAGGAACAACAGTTTTTTTTGTGTGTGTGTCTGTGTGTGTGTGTGTGTATGTACACTGGCCTCCAAAAGTTAAAGAACAACAGTTTTTTTTTTTTTTTTTCGAAGCTCACTATAAAAAAATGACTCTAAAATTTACAGTTTATATAAATAATAAAAACAAACTTATGTAAATTTATGCAAGATTCCTAGTTTCCACTTTTTTGATAAGATAGTAACAAATATATATGAGTGGGGAAAAACTTCGTAATCACCCTTGTAACTTTTCTTGATTCAAAATTTTTTATCAGATTCCTTGACAATTGTCAGAGAGGTACTGCAACGTCTGGAAAAAGCCGTTTGCTAGATTCATTAATGTGACGGATAGTCGGATGGATAGAAATAGACATGTCATAGACTAATGCAGCTAGGCGGCTTAAAGTTTCTCGCAATGTGTTCCACATTATCAAGAATCAATATCACACCAAAGTTTCCGTGGCCAAAAGACGTTCCAGCCCAACCACAAGCTACACCTTCCTTTAAAAAAAACTTCTACAAATGATTTTAAGGCTTGAAAGAGACGAACATTTCTGCGCCAAAATTTGAAACTGATTACTCTGTAGTATTAAAAAGAAAAATATCCACTCGTACAGCACGAAGGCATCTTTAAAGTCCTGGTCTCTATAAAAAGCGACCAGTTGTCAGTGTCGCCCTCTTCGGAGCCTTACAACTGCTAATAAAAAGTTTCCTAGCACACCTACTGTAAAATAAAGAAGTACTTTCTTGTAGATTAAAAGTTATCATATTTAATAGTCCAACTCAGAAATTTAGCAACAATATGCTCTATGATGGTAATATATCCTGTACTGTTCTTTATATCATATTACCTTGAAATATTTTACTAATATAGATAGTATCAAGGCACAAATGCATCCCATATCACTGGAATATAATAGAAAGCACCATTTGAATTTATATTCTCACTATCAGAAGATAGTCAGTTAGAATCCGAACTTAACCAAAGATCTGTTGTGTTGCCTAAAAATGACTGGAGCACGTTAAATAGGTAGCGGTCGCAATGTCCTCCAAGTGAAATAATTTCTCTGAATGTGGCATATCATGTATTAAAAGGTCTTCATCTTGATTTCTATTTCTAAATAACGAAGTCTCCCACCTAGGTACTACCACTAACTGGTAGAGCATAAATCTGAGCTCAGGGAAGTATGTTGGTGCAACATCAGATAAGATTATTTGATATAAATAAGTATCAAATATTTTTTGATACACTAATAATTTGATTAACAGTATTAAGATACATTTTATGAGTCTTTTAAAAAATATGAGCAAATTTAGGATAATTTCAGTACGAATTTTCTTCCCGATTGTATGCGATTTCGTTTTTATACGTTGCTGAACATGTATATTAATTTTTAATTTAAATCTTCGGTAATAATTATTCGTCTTTTAATTCAAACTAACCCGCTGAGATCATTTCTTTGAACAATCTACATTCTCCAAAACATTTCTGAGAAGTTATATTGATTATTTGGGAAACCTACGTTTTGCATTACACAGGAAATACATTTATTTGCTATTATTATTATTATACACAAACTTAGACTTCATGTAAAAGTCAAACGCATGATTTTCATTATTAAATTCGAAAATGTCTGACTGCTCTTGAATACAATTTTCTATTTTATATTGAAATAGTTAACTAGCTTCCTTTGTACTTCCTACAATTCAGACTATTCCATTCATACAATTCTTCTGAGCATTTCTGACGTGAGAATTCAAAAATGTGAGACATGTACTTTGTCATACAGACCTTTAGTAACTAATATTATCTTTACTAGCTAATAAAATACAGGAAATCAATTACAAAGTTATAGAACGAATACGAACAAAAAACATCCTGTGTCCAGATATATGATGAAAAAAACTCATACAATGCATAATAGTTTGTGCCTAAACTCCAAGACAATTTGCAAAAAGCGTATAAATGAACAGCTAGTTATCCACAGACACATTTACCATTATTGTTGATTTATCATGGTATCTTGGTTTGCTTTAGAGAAAGCAAGGAATCGACTTTTTGACTCATTGCATGACGTAACAATGTTAGAAGTCGTGCACAAACAAATGTACATTATAGGCTTTATTTTCTTTGCATGCCTGTACCAGATGTCGTTTGGAGCTATTTTGCTGCTTGATCTACTACTTTTTTTTAAGATAAATTTTCCTCGTATCTCTCATTTAGTTTTCTAATAAGACTAGTTATATAATAGGCTAGTTATCCCGAATTTTAACGCTAAAGAACTGCATATCTTCAATTGTTGTAACGCATGGACATTTGATATATTTTGATGCCTATTTTGACTGAGCATTAGCTATTCCAAAGTAACAGAATAGATACAAAATTTTACAAAGTACTTTGCATATTATATACGATAGAAACTTGATAGAAGTAACAAAGAATCATAATAAATTTCTATTAAAAAAGGAGTTTGTAACATACTGTTTTCTATTTATTATATTCATTTTTAACTCACAAAAGCGTTATTTAAACTTTTTTTTACAACGCTTAATACTTAAATTCTAAATGAAACAACTTGTCTTTATAGAAACAGTTATTAAATTGAAATTATATACATATATTTCTTTAAACGATTATATTTAAATTTCAAAACATGTTTTCAAACGTGTTTTTGTAAAATAAATGCTAAAATAATTTTGCCCTCTCTATATTCTTCATAGTCACTTTTGTAAAAATAATAGAAATGCAGCTATCTCTTGTATGCTTAAATGTTGTCCTTCTCAGTCTAAAGACACTTCACATTCAGTGTATCTGAAGTAAATTGACCAGCATCTACAATTTAGACTTAACTGCGACTCAATATAAGCATTTATACCAAAACAAATACAAATACATTTATACCAAAACAACTAAATGGGATTAAAATGAAATCAAGAAAAAGATATTTTCATCACAGGAAATAAAATATGTCTAGCATTTATATATACTAGCTTGAATCAACAATTAAATGAATGCATCATGAATTAGAGATTTTAATACTTTAACATTAAAACTATAACATAAATACGTATGAACCAATAATTAAAAGGATCGCTTTGATTATATTTAGAGAAATCTTTTCTTCTATAAATTCACTTCTAATAGAACAAGTCGAAAATGGTTAATCTAATCTTAAAATTTCCTTCTGCGTCTTCAATAAAAAGTTTCTTTTTTCAAACTTTTTTCGTTTAAAAGGTACCTGAAAATACATAAAATGTTTTACACAGAAAAGCTTTATATTGATTATTGGTGATCTCAAAAAAGATTTCCCACATCAGTTCGAACTAGGCACATCTTAAGATTTGCGAAATCGTGAAAGGAATCTCAAACTAATAATCCGGTAAGTTTTCAATTTCGTGAAAGCGCATTTCCTAACATTTCTCATTTTGAATTTACACAAGAACGTACAACTTTTAAACAGCTTAACTGTGAAAGAATAATTTTCTTTGAATAAAGTGAAAGTTTCTTGACTTTTGCTTAGAATTTCCCTTTCTACCATTTCCCTTAAAGCAGTCATCAGAAAAATAGTTCCGCAGTTTTAAAATAATAAAATATATCTTATCTCTGAATAATCTAAAATTTTGTAACATAAACATTTTAAAGTAGGAACATTAATTATTTCTTCAAAGCATTTTGCTGAAATGTGATTTAATAAAAATCATTAAGAACACTATTTACTTTAATAATCTTAAAATTATGAAGTATTCAAATGCTTAAGATAGGATTTTTAATGGCATAAGAACCTTATTATTTTCCAATAATTTAAACACAGATTTAATATAGTAGCTGTAAATCCTGTTTTAATCTCTTTTTTTTGCATAAAAGTATTTCTTGTTATTTAAAATACATTGGGAAAATATTTAAAATATTATACTTAATATTTACACGTACATATATATTTTGTCACCAGTAAGTTCGCATTAAGATTAATTTTAAACGTTCTGGTCTCTATGTGGACACGTTGAATCAAATTTCCCATTTCTTAACCTGTAAAGATTAAGAAAGTAAAATATGTTTCATTGATTAATGCTTGTTATATAATTTACAAATTGAGCTTTTAATGATAGGATTTGTGGTTTTGGAATATGAATATATATAGCTATAATATAAAGCTTGTTTTATTCTGTTACACCTTCTCATGAACTATGTGTTTGATAACACTTTTTGGGCTTTCTCAATTTAAGAATAGTGCTTTGTTAACAAATACTAAGAATTCCGTGGCGTGACAGTCCATGTGGGCTAAAGCCTACAGTTCTCATAACTGTTTTTAGGGCCATAGGTTACGAAGCATATGTCCCAGTTAATAGAAGCATATGTCCCAGAGCAAATACTTTAGTAACAGAAAATCGGTTGCAAATTGCTTGGCTGATTTCCTAATATTTTTCATTATTAAAATTAATAATCATCCCTAAATTTTAAAATTATTCGCAAAGTTTATGGAAGAAGCAATACAGAATATTTATATTCTTACTTGTGTTATTTTCTACTTTATTTCTCTGTTACTTAAATTTGCCGAATATTATTTCAATATTAATTTTTGAATCATCATATATTTTGTTAAAATTTTAAAGAATCCAAACTGATTCATTTCGGTGTCTTTCAGTTGCATCATACTAACGATGATGGCAACTACACTATCAATTAATGTATGAAATCTCCATGGAAAATATCCATGACAATAATGTAGAATAACAGAAGATATCACAAATATTTGTGATCATAAATATTTCACCTCGTTCTTGTTATGATATTGAAAACATAACAAATGATCATCGCAATTTCTGTAATATAAGCTACAAACTTATAAAAGAAATAATGTTACTTTATTATCAATGCAATAATATTAATAAAACTGAGATAATAAAGTGCCCTTAAATATATTTATTGGAAAAATATATTACACTATTACAAACTTAAATAATGAATATTCATTCGCTTTTTCTTCAAAAACTTAATTATTTTATTTTATTACTTCTTCCGATCAATGTTTATCTAGTCTTTACGAAATCAGTTATTGCATTTTGTTAATATATCTTTTAACTGTGCTAAGTTGGAATTTTATTTCTCTGAATCAACATTTTGCCCACGGGCTCTCACTTCTAATCACCTGGTTTTTTTTTTTTTTTTTTTTTTCATTTTGAAAGAAACTAAATTGAAACATCAATAATTTATTTTATAATGTCATTCCCGATTGATTATTTTTAAATGAAATAAATGAAAACTATTATTATTTCTTGAAGCTAAAAACGATTAATTGTATTTTTTCTTTAAAAAGAAACACAATTTAATTACAAGTAAACTTTTTTTATGGAAAATCAACTATTTCTTTAATATAATATTTCTTTTTAAAAAAAATGCCAAAATATTGTAATGTGTCCTTGAGTCAGAAATTTTTTCTTGAACTAATTACAAAAATATTTTAAAATTTTAAATTAATGTATCTTTAAAATAATAAGTCGTTGTTAGTTCTCACACGCTGCTAAAAAAACGATTATCAGTCTTTTTTCTTGTTTTTCTATTTATAGCCAAATAAAGTTTAATAATTTTTAATTTACAATCTTCAGCTATTAAGATCATTTTTAATTAAAATCATTATAATAACTTATGATTGCAAAAAATGCATTTATATAAAAAATTAATTTCAATGTTTCGAAATTTCGGGAATAGTGTAGTATTTTATTGTTTCTCTTTTTCATATATGATCACACGCACACAAAAAATGAGTTAAGTTTTCTAAAATAATTAATCCAAACATTTATTTGCTTAACTTTGTAAGTATATACTAATTATATATTATTTATATTATAATATATTGTAATATAAATTACTAATTATATTTAATGCAATACATATATAATATACATATATAATAAGTAATATATATACATACATACATGCATACATATATATATGTATACATAAGATTTTTGCATATAGTTAGATGCTTACATGATTTACGTAGCAATATTCTAAGGAACTATTTGAATAGTCCTTATATATATATCTATATATATATATAACTAGAAAAATATTATAAGCATTTTCTGACTATTCAAATAATTTTATTTAGAATATTGCTTCTTAAATCATGTAAGCATCTAAATATATATATACCACAAGGAGGACGAATATTATCAGCATTTAAATTTTTAAATTGATAATTATGAAATAAAAAATCTTTAACTGAGTAATTCTTAAGAGAATAATTTTATGAAAATTTTAAAAAAAAAGTATTTATATCATGAAAAATTTCATCATTTTTGAATCGCATAGCAATATTTTCAGGTGTTGTTATAAAACTTGACATTTGAATAAATGTTCTTGTTCCTAAACTGAATGATATTTTAAGACAGGAATGCCCTTAAGCAACATAAATCTCCAAGAGAATGCTCATAAAATTTTCTTGGATAGAAAGTTAAAAGAGACAGTTTATTCTTGGAACCCCTGGTGGATTGAATTTATGAACACACCTCCTTTATAAGACCACAGAATTCAGGCTCTTCACTATCTGATACATTTACCTATTCATAACTCTAGTTAGATTCGCTCATTCACATATATTAACATGAACACTATGGATTCAGAATAAGCCGCCTTTATATTACTTATCTTTTCTACTTCTTCTCATCGTCCAAATTTAAATTCCGGTGCCCTCACGGATCCTATTATATATAGAGCATGAGTAATGGGATATATCGTATTTCTGAAATAACGATAAATTTAGATTTTCTTGTGGGATACTTTCATTAAAGTATCGATAATTTCGTTTATCCTGTAAAACTTCAAGCAGAGTTGGAAAAAGACATTGAAAAAACCATCGATGACTGATGAGTATATATAAAGTAGACAGACGTCCAACACTTCTTCAAATTGTTCTGGGCTTCAATGTTGGAGCACCAACTAGCATAGGCGAGCTAACTGTGCAGTGGACAATGATTGATAGGGGTTTTGAAAGGGAAAGCTTACATATATACTGATGAAAATTACGCATAAAAAATATTTTATTCCTCTTCAGGGCCCATTAACACAGCAACTGAATTGCTTGTTTGACAGTTACGTGTTGCCTGGTTTGACTAATATCGTTATCAACTGATTGTGCGAGTGTGGGCAGGTAGATATATGAAATCATCTGCCAGTTAGAGGAAGCAGCCAGGTGGAAGTCCTCATAATTTAGATGAAGACATCAAGCAGAAAACCTAATACTTTACCTGCAACCCCCAAACGATCCGTTCACTTAGAAGAAAGACACTGTGAGCACGACTTTTTTACATGCTTCAGCTGTCTTTAGAGAACATCACGGATCTTCAATTCAGCCCAGATTCGAACTTATTTACTTCGGATACCCTAATCAACCAAGTCACCAACGGCATATGGGGTTATGTAATAAGTTTCATGAATCTATGTTGCCTAAATGTTAACAGGAAACTAGTTAAACTGGTATAGTTTCTGTAATGATATGGGGTTGGTGTGAAGAGGAGGTTGCCAGCTCATGTGTGACTTTATCACCTAACGTTAATTCAAAATTATGAAGCATTTAGTGCTGGATGAGTATTGCAAACCCGTTAAAATTAAGATATAGTCTAGGGCTCGCCTACACCGCTATGTATATATGAGATGTGTGCAACTGACGTAATGTAAGATCTCTAATACATATACAGATAAATCTGACATGTGATGGATATCTAAACAGCTTACACCCATGAACTCAGAATAATTACAGAATGATCACTTATACCTATTCATGATCATTTGAGGCGAAATTCGAAGATTCTGCAAGAATCTTTCGACATTACCTACGTCGAGAATTGCTTCTAAATGGCTTCAACATCACTTTTCTGATATTAGATATCCAACTCACCACTTAAATCCTCAAATATGAACATCAATCACCTGCGTCTAGTGTGGATTTGTAGATTGCGCAGCAGGATTTATAGTGCAAACGTTCTGAAGGAATCCTTCGGAAATTGATCGAGTTCATACCACATCGAGTTGCAATACTATTGCGGAAGTCCCGAAAGTATTATGTAGATGAGCCATTTTTTCACATTTGAATGTAATTATTTTGTGTGAACTTTCACGCTATGCCATAATTACAATAAAACAATAGTTAATTATGTTAGAATATTAAAGTATAACTGTCTCTGCTTTTACCCTCTCTTCATAATAGATCCTCCTGACTAGAGTAAATGCGCGCCCTCTGGGGCTCAAACGGTGCATATTCTGGTCAGGCATCTTTCTCCCTTACATAAGAGTAGATGTGTTGACTCTCTTGAATATCATTGGAAATGTTCTTTAATGTTATTATTTTTATTGTAATTACTTGTGTTGTGATTGTCTGTTGTCATTAAACCTGTCTGTGTATCACTGCATTTTCTCTACTTCATTTTATACCTTAAAAAGTGTAGTAAAATAATGCAAATACATTTTGACTTATCGATTTGATTCTTTTCATCACATACTCATTTAGAGTCTTCTTCTTGGTCCTCGTTTTTTAAAATCACGAAAACTCCAACCGGCTGCTTCTATCTTACTTGTAGAGCCCAACTCAGGACTAGATACAGGGAAGCATGCAGGTGCAACAACACATACTCATTCAAGTGACAAACATATTTTTATTCTGTTGCCAGTTTATATAATGATTATTTCAAATTTTTCGGTAAGAATAAAGCATGATAAATATTAATCAATTAAATTAGGTATCAAATCTGCTTGAATTGTTGCTTAATGAAAGCCCTATTTGCTTCAAATTTAAATTCCTTTCCGCAGAGTAAAACTAATTTTCTTGAGAGAATTTTCTCATTAAACCTTAAAGCAGTATTTAAATTTATAGTAATAATAATTTTCTGAATTACATCTTGCCTTCATGCATTCTTTAGACAAAAATATTTTTTTTTTTTTTTTTTTTTTTTTTTTTTTTTTTTGTACTTAATTTTACAGAAAATTGCAAGATTCATGAAAGTTAACTGTATATCAATAAAATTATTATCATGAAAAAAAGAAAATATAGAAACTTATTTTGATTAATTATCATATTGATTCCTATAAAATTCTGCGTCTGGTGTCTTGTGCATTCTAATGAATTCTTCATTTGTATCACTTGATTGCTGAATGGTCAATGGCCTTGAGTACAGTAGTACACGAGTTCTGCTTTTAACTCGAACGTAAACATTTGCACTGATTCAAAGTATACTTAAAACTTATGTCCTGGTCGAATCAGCTCATACCTGTAAAATGTGAGCAATTAACTTAATTTATAACATTTTCTTAGGTTTATTCATTTGAAACTCCTATATAATTAATATACTGAAAATAAAGTTGCACTATAATTTTGATTTGGAAGAAAATTACGCTGTCTTTATTATTAATTGTCCCTATAATGAAAAGATTAAAACATTTATTTATTTCTTAGCAATTAAAATTAACAACTTTTTTACACTTTGTGAAGAGTAGAAAATATTCATTTAAAATAATTAAAAATGGTTAACCAGTGATCAATATTATTCGTTTTAAATTATATAAAAAAGTTTCCATAAAAATATTCAAAAATTTATAATTTCTCAAAAATAGAGTGCTATTTTCTCTGTATTTTAGTGCACGAATCTTTTCTTAAATATCAATATTATGCTCATGAAACAATTTTTATATGTAATTCAAATAAATACGTGAAAAATTACCATTACATAAGTAAAGTTCAATTATATTTTCAAAATGTACATTTTTCTCAATATATGTGTATGAATATATATATATAAAGATATGTGTGTGAATAAATCACTTTCATTTTTATACCTTTTAGGAAACATTTTTCCTGAAAGCAGATAATTGAAATATGATAACTTGCAAGAGCATTAAATGAAAACTTGAAGGAAGACTTCCTGTATACGAACTGCTATTGTTCAAAACTTTTTTCCTGCTTCATAAATCTCTGACGAAAGTGTTCTACCAGACCATTCATTTTCTTTTATAATAAGATGGAATGTTTTCACTGTTATAAATCACTCGCGAATGGCGTAAAACAGTGAAATTAATTTTTCAACATCTCTTTTTCTTGACTTTCAACAGCGTGTAAATATCGTGTAGGACTTATGATGGATTATTCTTTTGATATTAAATTTCGTATTCAATCCCATGGAAAAAACTAAATATGAGGCATTGTGTACGCCATATTAGAAGCTACGCGAATAGATCGATCAAATAGGCATTTTAGCGAAGTTCAGAATTAATTCCTAATTTTAAAAAGAAATAAAGGTTATATCACAAATCAAATTTTAAAAAATTGAAATTCTAGTATAAGGCTAACTAAATAGCTTTTAATTTTAAGAAAATTTATTTTCATTTGTTTTAATTCCATTATCAGTAAAATAAATATAACGGTACAAATTTCATAGCGCACATTTTATGTTTATTTAGGTTTACATAACTAATCTAACAAAAAATCCACAGGCATTTTTTTAAAAGAAAAATTGAGCATTTCAAAGCTTTTGTACTTATTTTTGTTTTTGTTTTACTAATTGAGAAAGATGAGAACCAGATAAATTATCTGATGATATTTGTTTTTCATCTTTGCAATGAATTAGTACGTCATAATTTATTAAACTTGACTGTCTCAGATTGACGTTGTTTATTAACACCCAACTATATAATTAAAAGTTATGATAATAATATTAAAAGTGACATAAAATCTTTAATTATAAATTATTCACAGAAATCTGTAAAGGAAAAAAAATATGTAATAAATTATTGCCAAACACCTCATTTTTGCTCCGAATAATTCAGTTGCAAAAATTTTTAATCATTTATTTTCTGAAATGACAGATACTTGTAATGAAAGTAGATAAAAATGAGCTTCATTCAGTTTTTCTCGGAGTTGAACTAATATATCTGAAAGAACTTTTTCATCAACGAACGTGACGCTAATCATTTTCTTTGAAGCCCCCTATTTCCTTAGTGAAATTTCGGTGCATTATTTACCGTTACACCACTTCCAACAAACTCTTAAAATAAAAATATAATAATAAAACACACACAATAAGTTTATTATAGTGTTATTTAGTAATATAATATTAGTAGAATAAGAAATTAATAATAAAATAAACTTATCAAATAGTAAATAAATGTATTAATACGTAAATCGGACTATAAAAAGGTTTCGTTAAGCAGAATATGTCTTTACATAAAATTGCATACAAAAATTAAATTAAGCAAAAAAGTGTAAAACTTGAAGCTTTCCAAAACTTTAATCAATCCATTTGTTTATTGTATACAAAGCAGATTTATCTGAAAAGTAGGAAAACACCGATTTTGTACGACTTTCTTATCGGAAAAGAATTTCCTTCGATTTTTCAATGCATCGTTATAATTACTTTAAAATTACCTCCTCTTTTCTCTCTAGCTTCTATTCTCGACTTATGAGATTTTAAAATGTAATTATAATCAATACTTTTAATTTTTGCAATGCATTAGAATTGGTCTTAGCTTTCGTTTACCAAACACAAAGAGAACAATTTTCCAATTATTTTAAAGTGTGAATTATAAATTTTATGTAAAGTGAATGAATATATTATTGAAAAAAAATTAAAGTATACCAAAAACACACACATATAATGCAATGATGTCATATATTCAGTATATTTTAATTTTTTTCGGATTAATTTTTCCTTATTTGGTAAATCCATAATTAGTACAGTTCAGATAAGCAGAGGTATTCGAGAAAAAATTAATTTTTACCTAAAACATGAAATTTTCAAAGAATTTCATCATAATTATTTTCATTAATTTACGGGTGTAAGTATACAATATCAAAAATATTTAACTGATCAAACAAGTATATTTTTACTTTAATTAAAGTTACAGCTTTATATTGGTTTTAAATGATGCATATTAATTTTTCTGATCGTTAAAAAATAAATTAAGAAAGCCATTCTAATTTGGTATAAAAGACATAGATGTTGTTGTTACACAAGCATGCTTCCTTGTATTCCCTGAGTTGGGCTATACACAGCTTAGACAGAAGCATCCGGGTGGAGTCTTCGTGAATTTGAAGCTGGATTCAAATAGAAAGCCTCTATGCTTGACCTGCCTCCTTCAGAGGTATCATTTCACTTGGAGGACATTGCGACCATGTCCAGTTTTAAAGTGCTCCAGGCGGTATTAACAAATACGACAGATATTCGGTCAAGTCGGGATTCCAATTCACTATCTTCCGATACTGAGAACGATGCCCTACCCGACCAGGCCTCCGCGGCGCGCAAAAAAAGGACATAGTGTAATGTATGAGAGATATTTGCAAACTATGTCCTCTATATGTGAGACCAAAGTCCTTATATTCTTCATCTTATTCTTTTTCGGAATGATTTCCATTTTTTTTTTAATTTATTTTTATCATCCTCTTTTTTTTTCTTTTTTTTCTTTTTTTTTTTTTTTTCCAAAAAAATTGCTCAATTTTTCCTTTTGACATCTTGAGCAGCAACTATCTTCATAAAGTTGTTGTTAAACCTTCTTTCTTTCCTGCACCTGGTCCAGAGTTGAATTCTGCCAGTGAAGAAAAAACACCAGAATTGAAGTTTTCATTATGTAAAAGCAAAGACCAAATAGAAAACCTCTAATCTACTATCCTTAGAAGTATTTTTTCACTTAGTAGACACTGCGTCTTTAGTAAACATGAGAAATTTTTAGTTAAGTAGAAACCCAAACGCACAGCCTTTCCGTCAAGATAGGAGAGAAATCTCTAATTAAAATGTTTAATTTTGGCCGCACGGGCTGCTGTGAGTTTGATACGAGAGAAGAAGAATGCGAAAAAGTAGAAAAGAAAAGTTACGCTCCTGTCTATGTTAGTTCATGCTCTGTGTTATATTTTATATTTCCTTTATATATATATATATATATATATATATATATATATATACTTTTTTCGCATACCTTTTCAATACACTTTCATTTGATGGTCGCGAAAAATTTCAAATTTTGAAAAATGGCTCGGACCATCAAGGAGATTGGCCAAGCCTATTCTTAACATCATAGATTAAAGAAATTATTTAGTTAATAAGAAAATATCTAAACAATGAAAAGAGTAAACAAAATGCGTAATTTTTTTTCATCCTCCTCATTTCTGGTTGATGTCTCTGTTTTCAGGCAAATGTTTTTCCTTTAATAACCGCCCATACCACATCTTTTGTCACCTTCAATCTTTATTTCTGTATTTAATGACGTGAAATGAGTTTTTTAATATAAAAAAACCAACTTCTTAGTTTTAAAAATAAATCGCAAGCTTATTTGTCAAAGAAATTACGCTATAAGTGCAATAAATAATAGACCTTCTTAGACAGTTATTTCTAAGTTTAAGATTCACTTGCCCAAATGTTTCCAAAATGAGCATAAATGAAGAAATATTGTTATTGAACCATGATCATCAATCAGCGCGTTATTATTCGACTTTGCTGAAAAATGAGCTAGGACAGAAATTATTTGTTAAAGAAGTTGAATACATGCGCGTGTAATATTCATATTAGCAAGATATTTTTAGCTTTTGTTATAATTTTTAATGGGGAATGCGAAATACTTATCTTCAATCAAGTATTATGTTAATATCATTTTATTTGCACAGAGAAATATATGCAAAAATCTCTAGAACGAAAACTGTTTACTAAAGAAGTTTAATTAATGCTTTCACAACCATTACTTTCAGCTTTAGGCCAAATTTTGTTAACCGACCATCATCAAAAATGAACATAAAGGGAAGGAAATTTTCCGTTCAGAATTATTATATAAAGTAAAAACTATTTTATTCGATTTGCTGAAAAAAATACAGAATCGTCTGAAATGGAAATCATTCACTAAAGAAATCGAAATGCTTTGTGCAACAATCAAATTTCCACATCAATTATTTTTAGCTTTAGGACAAATTCTGCAGCCTCAGACGTCATTAAAATGAGCATAAAAGAGGAACTCAGCCACATCACGGCCTATTATTTAATCTGGTTAAAAATGCAGTGTGAACTGATCGGGATAACTGTTGCTTTTATTGAATTTTCTAGTTATGAATCTCTTGTCTCAAGTTCCATCTCATTATCTAATATTAGCAATAAAATTTTTCACAAACCAGAATTACAAACATTTTTTAATGCATTCAAGTGGAACCATATTTTTCCAGACTCGTTGGATTAAAATTACCAAGATTTGTTACTCTTGTTGTGATACCATACAATGTAGCATTCGAAATAGGAAACGCCAAAAATGAAACTTTTGTGCGTGGTAGTTATTTTATTTTTCTGTTACAAATTTTATAATGTTGGAAATGTTAATTTTAAATCATTTAAATTTAAAAATATTAGGTATTGTTGATTTGAAGTTTTATTTAGCTATTGATTCCACTTTTAAAACATGTCATTAAATTATTTAAAAATAACTCTTCTATTATTCGAAAAGTGATAGGAAATATTCTTAAATACTAAAATTTATAATTTACCAAAACAATTATTAACATTGATAAAAGAGAAAAAGATATAAGTTAGGAGAAAATTTGTTCATTTCTAAAGCTTCTACATAATTTTCTTTTCTACCGACATACATTTTTAGAATTTTAAAATATAGCAGAATTTCAACAAACAACATACAAATTTCGAAATATAAAACATCACTTTAATAATGGCCATATAGTTGTCTTATTGTGTTAATCGATTATCGTTTTAAGTGTTTTTAATGACGTTACATCATTCATTCTCTGTAAATTTTATTTCACGTTAAAATCATAAAGGGTTTATTCCATTGTCAAATTATAGAAAGACAAAAGTAAAGAGAAATGTGATTGCAGACAAGGAAAGGAGGATGCCAGCTCATGTATCAACCTAGTTACATAAGATTGTTTTAAAATTATGAGACGATGGGTTGGATGTATCGATTTTGGCGATCAGAAATAGGCAGTCAGAAGCAAATATAATAAATAAATAGCAAATATAATAATAAATAAACAAATTATTTTTATCAGAAAAAGTAAATTTAATGTAAATTAATTGTTTTTCTTTATATCGCACAAGAAACGAAAATTTTTATTATGCTAAATAACAAAAATGAAGATAATTGAAGAACATAAAATCTTACATTGCTGACATTTTGTTTCAATGAAGAGAAAATATTTTGAAGATCATTCTTTAAATTTACGCTCTTGATGAATAAATTAAAAAATATACGAGGGTCACTCTGAAATTTTTGAGATACAACTAGATTTTTAAAGTTATACTTACAAAATTTTAGGTGTGTTCAAAGAAGTCTCCTCCAGCATCAATGCACTTTTGTAGACGAATTTTCCACAGATTAAATGCCTCAAGCCATTCATTTCTTGTAAGAGATGAAAAAATGCATTTATAGCCACATCAAACTCTTTTTCTGAATGAAAACGACGTCCAAGTAAGTTATTTTTTAGATTAAAGAATAACCAAAAAGTCGCTCATAGCTACATCAGGTGAATACGTCGGATGTTCGATCACTTTTATTTGTTTTTGCTTAAGAAACTCAACTGTTAATCCGGCTGTATGTGAAGATGGATCATCATTGTGAAGCATTAGTCCCCTAACAATCAGTTCTTGTAGAGTTTCTGGAAGACATTTAGTGATATACCAGTTTGCTGTCACTGTCTTCTGTCCTTCCAACATGATGGCTTTGACCAATCCCGTACTTCTGAAGAAAACAGCATGCATCACTTTTTCCAATGCGCGTTGTTTTTTCATCATTGCCGGCGTAGGATCATCTTCAAAGGTCCATACTTTGCTTTCTTGACGTGCTGGGACGTCAAAAACGGTATGTACGTTTCATCATCTCTTACAATTTTAGAAACGATGTGGTGGCCACTATCATTTAGGAACTTCAGAGTTTCTTTACTGATTCTGACACGCTCCTCTTTTTGGTGCTCAATTAGATTATGGGAAACCCAACGGCAAACTACTTTTTTTATATGTAATTCTTCATGAGAATAATTTTGTGTATGGCTGCTGATCCAATGTAAAGCTCCTTCTGTATCATTTGATAGGTACAGCGATTATCATCCATTAACATTTTTCGTATGGCAGACACATTATCCCACATTACTGCTGATGGTGGCTTTCCTGTGTGTTTTTCATCCTGAAGAAAATTGCGACCTCTTCTAAGTTCTCTAAACCATCTGAATACAGTAGCACGAGCTGGAGATTCTTCACCAAATGCTAATTGCAACCGTTGAACGCATTCTTCTTCATTTAATCCTGCTTTAAAATCGTAGAAAATCATAGCGTGAAAATGTTCTCGCGTCAACTCCATTTTCTCTTCTGTTTAAAATTTATTCCACGCTAAACAAGTTGAAGTAAGTCAATAAAAAATCGTCTTCTACGTTAAAATGTTTTGTATTTTAAAATTAAACCGTTATATTTATTTTGTAAATTCTCGTCTGCGCGTATCTCAAAAATTTTAGAGTAACCCTCGTATTTCATAATTTTTTGTAAAATAGATTATTGTTAAAAATTATTCATTGGCGCATTTTATTTTTGAACTAATATATAGTATTCAATATGAATAATTATGAATGAATTCAAAAAATTAACTTTTTCGTTTATTATTTTTTTTCTGATTAAAGATACTTGTAGAACGATGTTGTAAAATATAAGTTTTCTTGCTTTACAAAAATGACACTTGTAAAACAAGTTTTCTAAATTACATTGATAATTTTTACCTAAATATTCTTTAATAATAATTTTTTTAATTATTTCAACCAAAAAAGTATTTTTAGTCGTTTTGTTTTCTCACAATTCGGAAGCATTTTTAAATTATTGCTTTAAAATCCTCTTAAGAAATAATTTTTACAGAAGTCATTCAATAAAAATTCGGTTGCACCGTAAGAATTTGAGTATCTCGTACAGAGAATGCTTTGCTCAGAAAGCAAACTCTTTTATACTAGCTTCTCAATCAATATTTACCGAGAATTATTTAAATTTGTATTTCAAAGTAATAAAAGATTTTTTACGGTAAAAAGAGTACTAGCAAAAAAATATTTAATGAATGATGAATTAATGAAATATTTTTTTGGTAATATATTCTTCTAAGCAAATTATGCGGAAGGAAATGATTTTTCACTGCTGGATATTTTAGTGAATGTTTTTAATCTATATTTTTTCATGTCATTAGAAGACTCTATGTTACATGTAGCCACGAATAGATTACATAACATTATAACATATAATATACTATCCATTCACTTTGACATTTCAAAAAAGAAACATTTTTCACAGCATGTTTACCTAAAGAGAATTCAAATTAAGAAAGAATCGATATAAGTTCTAATAGAAAAGAAAATTCCATCAAGTGATTATTTTTTAATTAAAATAACAGATAAATAAAAAAGATTGATTCCTTAGACAGTTTTATTCGAAAGCAAAGTACTTTTCAGTGATATTTGAAACGGCCAAAATTAGTTCACTAACTAAGAATATTCGAAATTTTTACTGTCAAATGCTGATTCTTAAATCAAGAACTGCTTTTTAACCATAAAGTGGTTGTTTTTTTCTTTCCAGTTGAGATCATGATAACGCCACTTTATTACAATTCTTATTGGCTTAAAAAATCCATGACGCTAGATAACGTTTCAAATACGGCACACATAATTAATTACGATATTGTACTGAGATAGCGTCGTAAATCCGACCTGTCGACAAATTTGCGGCTTGCCTTCAAATCGCATTCTTCGAGTAGCAGCAAACAAGTCGAAGTTCACCTACAAATATCTGAAAATGTTGTTGATGTTCATTTTTTTAATAAATCATTTCTTATTAAAAGACCAAAGTATCAGTTTGAAAAACCATTTTTCATTGTTTCAAGCCATTAACCCGTTGACAATAGCACTGAATAAAACGCAAAATGAAAACGACAAGACAAAATATTCACTTTATGCTTAGTTTAAATCGCCAAGGACTATTTAAAGTTTTAAAAACTCATAAATTAATAGAATTATAAGGTTAAGTTGTTAGGCTACGACAAAAAACTATTTTGGAGCACTATACTCATAGCTCGCATTGAGTAAGATTAAGTTTTTACTTGAAGCTTAAACAAAAGTGAGGGATAAATGGTTTTAAAAATTGATTGAAAATCACAATAAGATGAATCATAAACGATAAAAATAAACAAGGCGTTTGGTTGACAAATGAAGGGGAAATTAAGTTGCCTGAAAAAACAAAGACGAGAAAAAATTAGAGCCTATAAATTTGTTTCAAAAAATAAATGGTTGCGCCAATTTTCTCTCGAAGACTCATTGTCAAATTTAAGATCCAAGAGAAGGAAAAAGCTCCAATACCAATTTTTTCTCTTAAAGAATTTCTTGCTTGATAATATCGAGGACACGATAGCATTATGTGATCCATGATTTCTCTTTCTCCACAAGAGCATTTTTCCGTTGAAGAATTTATGTAATTTAGTTTTTATCGGAAAAGATCTAATTCTAACTCTAGCTAGCCACACTCTTTCAAGGCATGAGTTAATATAATTAAAGTAAATTTTCGTAATAGAAGACATTTGAGAAAAGTTAGTGGCGTATTTACTTTTATTTCATTCGTTGTTATTATAATTGATAAAAATGTTTCTTATATTATGTATAAGGCCTTCAGGTGAAATCAAGTGCTGAATAATACTTTTATTGATAGCCAATTTTGCAAGAGCATCTACTTTTTCGTTCTCATCAATTCCAGAATAACCTGGATTTCAAACTAATCGAATAAATTCGTAAATCTTAGTTGCATTTACTAAAGCTTTGTGTTGAATGATGGTTGGGGAAGAGGTTGAGACAGTTTTCAAACTGCTTAGACAGGATAAGAAGTCTGATAATATGACATAATTGGAGGGAAAAATACAGTATTTAATCACCCCCGGATATAAAACCAAAGCCTCTGCTGTAAAAATGGAATTAGAGTTATTGATTTGCCCAGAAACCAAGGAATTATTTCTGCTGTTATAAACAGCAATTCCAAGTTTATTTTCTATTTTAGATACATCAGTAAATAATAATATGTGATTGGACCATTCAGTGGTACTATGCAGTTCAAAGAGGTCATTGATAATATTTGTAGGAAGATTTTTAGTCTGAAAAGTATATTTTCTAAGTAAGAAGTTTAGATTAATATTATCAGAGACAGGTTTTGAAAGAACGCTTAAAATATGTGATTCTTGAATTCCATTTTCTTCAAGCCATTTTTTCGCTTGCAAAGACAAGCATCAGAGAATGGCATTTTTTCCCACAAACTACCACGTGAAAATTTGGTAGAAAGAGCAAGGTTTCTAATGTACATCCTTGTATAGTTTTGCCTTACAGAAAACGGTAAGTGGTATATTGCCTCCAAGATGTTTCGGTCTGATATACTCACAGATGTTAATACGTAGCATCCATAGTCCAGGCTACTTGTAATGAAAGACTGAACAATTTGAAATAAGTGATTAGTTTTTGCTGTCCATCTGTTGCCTGCAATAGTTTTTAAAGCATTAATTTTCTTCTGGATAGATTTTTTTTATTTGAAAATAATATTTAAAGGTTAAGTTATTAGTAAAATAGAGACCCAGAATTTTTATGTGTTTAGACCATGACATAGGTAATTGTTTGATGGTTAGTTCGAAAGATACAGGATATTTTTTGGAAGAGAAATCTATGTCTGAACATTTTGAGAAATTAATTTTTAGTTTTCATTCTTTACACCACTGTTCAAGTTTTATGATTGCAGTGTGCATTTTTTTCTGTAGTCTTTCTTGTGACGAATGAGCAGCCAAAAGGATTGTGTCATCAGCATAAATAAAACACTTAATGTCAGGATACAGAACTTAGTATATATCTGACATATAAATCATAAAAAGGAAGTGAGAAAGAACACTGCCTTAAGGAACACTTCTATTAGAGAAAGTGGATTGAAAAAACGCTCCAAGCCATTTCACTAAAACTTCTTTACGATTAAGTAAAACTAAACGTCACTAAAACTTTTTTTTCTGGCCCAACTGAATCGTAAGCTTGAAATATATCTACAGTTACGCATATGATATATTTTCTCTGTGAGCGTAAAGCAATAATATGATGATGAAACATACGCACAAAGAACACTATCACATCCTATGTGAGGCATAAATTCCCATGATTAGGGTGAAAATATTAGAAAAATGAGGTATGATTTACAAGAGAATTTAATATTATGCGTTCCATGACCTTACATAGAACACTTGTAAGAGATATCGGGCAATAAAAATGTACAGGTATAGTATCTTTTCCTGGTTTTATTATTAGAATTATGACGTATTTTTCCAAGACAGTGAAATAGTACTGCTTAACCAAGAGTTATTTATGAGTGACAATACGAATCATAAAGCTGTGTTTGACAGACTTTTCAAAATTTTAGCTCATATTAAATCAAGACCAGCAGAAGTATTTTTGCATTTAGAAATCGCCAAATGGAGCTCTGAAAGATAGAACGAAGAGTTGTGTTCTAAATCAAAGTTTGAATTTGATTCGAGAGATAGTACTGCAACTTCAGATTGAGACGAGCATAAAATCTGGCAAATAAATTAGCCTGATCTACAGGATCCGATATCATTGAAATTTTGCCATAAATTGGAAGATGATGAGTTGGTGAGTCAGAAGATATATTTTTAAGTCTTCTAAGAATAGAATAAATTTCTTTATATATATTAGCATTTGTTATAGTTTTATCCCAAAAATTTCTGGAAAGAGTTAGAAGCTGATGAAGTTTCGCAGAAATTTGTTTGTACTGTATCCAAAGAGTCTGATTAAGAAAACTATTCGCTTTTCTCCAGGGTTTCCTTTTTTTGACCCAACAGATAACAGCATTCCGATATCCACGACGGAGGATATGACTTTAATGGAAAGTTTTGTTTTTTCCTGAATTTATCAAGATAGTTTTTGCATAAAATTTAGAATTGATCTACAGAAATTAGTCCGTTATTAGCAATTTGAGTGTTCATTGAATTGAAGAAGCTATTCTATGAAATTCTATTGCGGGGAGTACCTTTCGAATAATCATTATTGTAGATTTTGACAGTTGTTTGAACAGGGACATGGTCACTACCGCAACTATCTGAACTGATAGAGAAAGTCAAAAAGGAAAAATATCAGGATATACAAAGTTATAAACGATAAGGGATAGTCTGTGGTGGAGTCCGAAATGAGTAGGCTGAGAGGTATTTAAAAGACAAATGTTACTATCCAGTATCCAATTGAGGAATTTTGAAGATTCAGGAGAGTTTTAATAACTAAAAAGCGCCGAACTTCGTATATTAAAGTCTCCAATTATTATTATGAAAGGATAATGAATATTTGATAAGACGCTCTGGAACCAAGAGCTAGAAACTGTGGGATGTATACATTTACTAAAGTAAGAGATGATGTGGATATAGCAATTTGTATAGCTAAAATTTCTGTGTCATTATATTTTATAAGCAGGATATATTCAATACTTGCATAGGTAGAAATTTGTCGACAGAAAAAAGCAGATCTCCATCACAGACAACTTGCCTATCTAATCGGATTATTTTATTATAAATTTGAAATAAGTCAAACTTTCAAAAAACGTTTTTTGAGTTGCCAGGACATCGAAAGTTTGAAAATAAGGAAGTTTTACATACGGGCGCTTAGATAGAATGCTTCTTGCATTCTAAGAAATTAAACTGAACATTAAATAAAACAAAAAACCTGAACAGTTACTAAAAGTCAAAAAAAAATGCGCTCGTAGTAAAAGAATAATTTAAAAAGAAATTATGAATGTTTTTTTACGCCTTCTTCCTGACTCAATTCTTTCTTCAATGTTAGGTTCTGCATATTTAATATTTGGTTGAGGAGACTTCATAATAGGTTGTTCAGGAGATATAATTTGCTGATTCACAGAATTACTTGGAATTTTCTTTCTTGACTGGATAGATCTTGCACGACTCTTTCTTGGAGGAGATGTAGAAACTGATCTATCTGGATTCGAACATGTTCACACGCATTCTTTAATAAATGAGAACATTTGTTGAACCATTTGATCTTGTCTAGCCAGTATCGCAAATAATTTAGCTTCAAAAATAGGAGCCATCTCAGTCACTGCTTTTTTTAACAATATCAATTATTTCAATTTGATTCAGCAAGAAAGGAAGATAACTTTTGGTTATACTGGAGTAAAACTGTTTTTTTAAATGCATTTTTAAAGTCTTTTTATAAATAGAAGGTAGTTCATGATTTAAATTGAAAGACTTTTTTCAAGTCTAGTAGAGCAAAAAACTCATTCGCTGTATGATTTCCATGACATTTTGTGCATTGAGATGTTTCATTAGCACAGGGAGAATCCTTATGGAATGTTCCACAGTTTTATATAGGAAGAAGTTTTGTTTGTATTTTCTCGTTGTTTGCATTTTCCGCACTGACGAACGTTATCAATAAAAGGGCAAATTGGAATGATGGAAAAGAATAAGTTAATAGTTTTAGGTAAATAATGTCCAATGACGCTCACAAAAATATTTTCGATCAGTTCTTCAGAATTCTTTTTTGTAAATATTTGTATGCCTAATATTACTAAGCCATTTTGAGCAATTTCTTCAGCAACAAAATCTAAAGGTAGTTAGTTATACATTTATTTCTTTTATAAGAAATCTTGAAGATATGTATTCAGATTGAAGCATGGCGTTAACATGTACTCCAAGAATGTTGGTTATCTTGCTTATTTCTACATCAGTATCTGTAAGCGAAGATTAAATAAGGAATATATTTATCCCAATTGCTAGGATCTCATCGTATGACATGATGAAGAGAGTTCTTCAGAACCTTATTATATCTTTCAGTTAATCCATTGCTGGCAGCATACGCTGGCATTGAAAATCTGGGAGAACATCCTAAGCGATTAATAAATTCTTGCGTTAATTTAGAAGTAAAATTAGTCCCTTGATCACTGGCAATAACACTTGGAATACTAGTCCTCATAAAAATTTCTAATAGCGCATCACAGGTTGCTTTTACTGTTAGAGAACGTAAAGGAATAGCCTCTGGTCACCTCGAATGCTGATTCATGAGCATTAAAACATATTTGTGTTTACGTGCCGACGGAGGCTCAATCGTCCCGATAATATCCACGTTCACAGCTTCAAACGGTAAGTCTTGTCTAAACATTGTAGAAATAGGAATTTTATCGGAAGACTTCTCAGGAGACCGTAATTGGCATTTTTACATGATTTGTAGAAATTTAAAATATCATTTGACATATTCGGCCAGTAAAAACTATATCTAATTCTCTCTTTTGTTTTCTTTAATCCCATATGAATTCCAAAAACAGAGGTATGAGCTAAATCCATAACTTTCTGACGGCGGCATTTCGGTAAAAATAACTGATTTACAGTTTCACCACAAACTTTCTCTTTGTGGAATAAAATGCCATCTAATTCAAAATATTTACCCTTGCCACGTGATAAAGAAGGTCTCACTTCATCCAAAGAGGCGCATCCTTGTTGTACCTTTTTTAATTCTGTAATGATTGGCTCAATTTACAATTTGCTTCGGCTTCCAGCACTTGCACATCATCAGAAACACCCGGATTCGTGGCGTCATTTGAACAGAGCACCTGACCCATGTTTTCGGCATGTGATGATTCAGGAATCTCATTATGACATTCAACTTCTCGCGACGCCAAAACAAAGCAGGCGGCAGATTTCTTGTTTTCTTCTAGCATTACATTTTCCATTAAATAAAAAACTTTAGTTGGTATTATACATTGCCCTTGGATTTTATTTGTAACAGCTGCAATTATTTGGATGGGTTTCAAAAACATTTTATTATTTTACTTATTACTTATTTACGTTTTCAACGTACTTGAAAGCTCATTAATTCAGCTTCTACCTTCACTCCAAAAGCACTGATTAAAACAACTCTTCCTTTTTCTGTTTATGATTTTCAAATAAAGTCATTATTTATGACCGGAAGTTGGCATCCAGAGTCTATGAGAGGCTTTACTGGGGTATTATCCACATAAATATCCACATATTGAAGAGGATTTATTTCAATTTCCTTTCTTTTTTCTTTTAATAATTGGTAGCGAATTTCTGTTGTTAGAACGTCGCTTTTCTTATAATTTGCCTTAAATCTTTTTGGACATTCTCTCGCAAAATGTGAATCTCCACAAATATAACATTCTTTCACAGTTCTTTTTTCAAAATTTTCTTCTTTCCGAAATTTTTTTAATTTTAGTTGTTTAACATACGGAGGAATATGCTTTGACTCTGCCGAATATTTTTGTGTTGTTCTTATCCGTTATAATTATATCTCTTGAAATATTCTTTGCGAGGAAATTCTTTCGGTTTGACACTAGTATTCATTCTGACATTTTCATAATCATCCAATTTACTTGTTATTTCTTCTGGAGTTTTAAAATTTGACCAAACATCAATAAAATGTTCTTTAATTTCTAAGGGAACTTTTCGTTTTATTTGATAGGTTATTATTAGATCACATAACTCTTCAAATGTTCGTATTCCAAGTCCACAGATCCATTCGAAGAAATAATTTTTCAGTTCATAAGCAAAATCTCGCAAGTTTATTTCTGGTTTCTTATGGTGTTTTGTGAAGAACTGTCTAAATTTTTTCTGAGTCATTTTATACCTTTTGAGAAGTAAACTCTTTACTTAGTCGTAATCCTCGGTGACTTCTTCATCTTCTCTTGCTATAATTTGCGCAACGTCATACGGCAATAAGCCGATTAAATGCGCAACCCAAAGTTCTTTTCTGATTTCAATTCTCTTGGCTTGTCTTTCGAAAAGGGGGGACAAGATATAAACTTATATCATTTATTTTGGGATAAAACTTCTGTAAAATATTATTTAAATCTAATTTCGCCTTAAAATGAAAATCATTACCAGTATCTCGTAAGTTATCTTCTGTTCTTTTTCGTTCTTCAATGAACGAATTTAAGAATTCTTTAATGAAATCTTCGTCGTAATTCTCGCTTTCTGTTATCAATTTTTTAGTTCGTAATGTTTTAAATTCGCAGCATTCTCAATGCCTAATTCTACCGCAATAGTTCGCAAACCTTTTTTCTTTCCTTTTGCGAGAAAAACCATTTCAATTACTTGTAAAACACAAACAGTTAAATAAACAAATTCACAGTTCCAGTTCAGATTATGTCAGAAATATCAGCTCGTAATCCTGTCGAGTGCAACAGTGTAGTGTCTGTTCTGTAGAAAAAAACGCAACTCGAACAAATACAAACGCATTTATTTAAAAATTAAAATTAATAAGTAATAGTATTGTATATTAAAATTATAATCAATAAAAATTTGATTATGACCCTACACGGCCAATAGAACAACACCCAATGAGAGCCCAGCTAAACTTCCTCGTTCGCTGGTCCAAGGCAATCTCTCTTCGCCGGAGCGGACTCCCTCCTCTCCTCTCTCCTAATGACTATTGCGCTATCATATGAAGAGAATGAAAAGAGAATTCTAACACTACATATTCATACCTCTTTCTATACCTCCAAACACCCTTTTTCCATTCACAGGCTTGCCTCTTCCATACTTCATTTTCCCAAACGAAAATCTTACTCTCGTAAATTTCAACAATAACATTTACATTTCCAATTTTTATACTATCATTCACAATCGCATTCATACAAACCTCCCGATAAAATATAAACCAATCACCAACTGTATTCTTATTTTATTTCAATTCATTCACAACATAATCATTCATTCATGTGCCAAACCGCATTTTTAACATGCAAAACATAATATATTCTTCATTTACTATTAAAAAACTACGAATTCTTTCTTGCATTATTTCAAACATCAGACGCATTCACACCTTTTTTTTTTTTCGACATCTCCACTCAAATCTACCCAAAACAACATTCTTTCATTCGTATAATCCCATTCGCTCATTACATTTGGGACATTCATAATTCGGAGCAAACAATCCTTCTTTCACACACTATTCAATCCTTTCTTTCTTACCTTTCGCATTCAATAACGTAAAAAATTCTTAAGTATACTTACTGACACACACAGACATACTCCCAGCCCGGTATCCAACGACGAAATAGAAAAATACAAATAAACATAATGGCAAAATAAGAAAATTCTATAAACGACAAAATTGCGGAGTTCAAAACTGCATAATACGAAACTTTCAAAGACAACTAAATTGCGTAGTTCAAATTGCGCGCTGACAAAATTGCAAAAAAAGAAAATTCCATAAATAGTTATGTTTACTATATCTAGTGTATCGAAGCACGGTTAAAAATACAAGATTGGCACAAGTCGCAAAATCATTCAAACTAAAGGTACTCAGAACATTTAGTTCTGAGTAAGGACAATGGGAAGTTTGACACTAATTACAAGTGATTCAAACAATAGCGCCAATAAAATAAAAGGAAAATAAAATGGTAAGACGAAAGTAAAATGGAAACAGAAGTAATAAATAAGAGAGAGAGAGAATAAGGAAGTTGGAATAGGAAAAAATAAGTATTGATACAGATGATAGTGCAAATAATAATGAAATAAGAATAGATAAAATTAAAAATACAAGCAAAGATAAAAAATATAAATGCAAGTACAGAGTTAAGTTAGCGCTAAGACGAATGATAATAAATTGATCTTACAACGCAATTGAAATTAAAACCTAGGCAGCATTATACGTTGGAAGAAGCCCTTATGTATTAGAATGATTGAAAATCCCAATGAAGATGTACTTCCTTCTGAGAGGAAGATTGGAGGAATAAGGTAAAAGTGGTTTAACAATTAGCGAGATTAAATATGCTGATATATACATTAACAATAAACATGGATACAAAGATTAAAATAGTTGGAGTTGAAACAATCTAATATTTGGAGGAGATTTTAAGCATTTTGATATGGTCAAACACAACAATATTTTTTACCAAGGTGTCTGTAAGGAAAAAATTTTTACTTATAGATTTTAGCACAGTCCAAGATAAATCCATAGAAACAGTAGAGTCTGTGATAGAGAAGCATTGTAATGCATTGAACAGTCTACGGGATTAGAGTTGGTATTGGGATCTAATCCAGGTATTCGTTAGATTAGGGTTGTCTTGTAGTTATTCATCTTCCAAAGACGATGGATTGTTGTAACAGTCTTGTGGTTCTGTGGAGGGGCTCTTGCAGATCTTCAGTCCCTTTGCTATGAGAAGTTGTGTGATCTGAAGTTTCCAATGACTATCAGAAAGACAGAATTTAATGAAACTCTGGTCCGTTTGGTTTGGGCTTCTTTTAATGTGTATCTATAAGGTGAGGGGCAGTCCAAGGTGTAGCGAAGTGGGTTTCCCACTGCGTCGCAGGTGCATAAGGGAGACGACAGTTTGTTCATTTTGTGGTAATGTACCGGTTATGGATCATAGCTGGTAATTAAATAGCTCTAGTAAGGGTTACTAGAAAGCCTTGTTGTGGATACTTTTGGAAGATGTTGTAGGTTTGTGCTAGCCTTGGGGTACTTAGTCCCATTCCTTTTGCCATGAGGAAATAGTGGAGTTTTTAAAGTGGCATTTAGAAAAGATTTTGGTTTGGGAATTTGATCATAGCTAAGATCTGAGTTTTGGGCAGATTCTTTTGTAAAATCCTGAAATTGTGTGGGCCGGAAAACTTGGTCGGTTGCAAATTTTTGGAGAATTCCATATTCTGTTTTATTTTGGTTGCAGTGGTTTTTCCAGCTCAGGAATTTTGCCTCGAGGATTGCTTTTTTATAAATGTTTAGGCTTTTCTTGAATTGCTGGTGGTAGAGTTCTCTTTCTACTCTATCTTTTAAACTCTTCATGCATCATCTGATTTTTTTTTTTTTTTTTTTTTTTTTTTTTTGCTGTAAAAGTGAAGATGTTTACCATGTAACTCTTTTTCCTGATCTGCTGATTTCAAAGGTTTTTCAGCTATTGACTTTAGAGTATTTACAAGAAGCCCTGTTAAGTTGTCGAGATCAGTTGTATTGTTACAGCTGATTATTTCGGTTTTTTTTTGGAGCATTTTTCTTCAAAGAGTTTGATGAATTTGTTCTGGTTACTGGTACATTTATATTTTTTATTGAAGAGAATAGTTCGTTCTTGTGATATTTGAAACGAAATGAAGTTGTTATCTGAGCAGATTGTTTCTTCGAGTACTTGCCATAAATTTATTAGAGGTTTAGCCAGAGCATTTGCTAGAGTAAGATCTGGCCAGCCAATTCCGTTCGGACCAATGAAGGTAGGTGGACAGTTTTCGTTATTTTTGATGAAGAGATTGTTTTGAGAGATGAAGTTTTCTTTCTGGAGTCCTGGTTGATTATTAGAGCAGCAACCCTAGATATAGTTTTTATCATTAAAGTTTCCTGAAATAATATATTATTGATTTATTCTAGTGGGTTGTTCAGTAACGGTTGCAAATTTTTTTTTTTTTTTTTTTTTTTTTTTCTAAAGCTAAGGTCTTCAGGTAGAAATACGTAAATGCTAATAAAAATAATTGAGAAATTTAGTAGATGAAAAAAAATAGCCATTAGATCCTTATGTAGGTTTAAGATTAGTGGGTGTATTGGTTACAAGTTAATTACAATTGCTGTACCTTTGTATTAGATTGCTCCTCAGCGCTATAAGTGTTCTAGCTAGTTGGAATACTTCTGAATTTGTTGTTAACACAGTATGGTTCCTGTATGAGTGATAGGCTGAAATTGTTAGAATGAAAGAAATTTGAGAATTGAGCCACTTCTGATCTGCTGTGTTGCAAGTTAATTGGTAGAATTTTAATATCATGAAAAGTTTTTGATTCCATAGAAAAAAGGTTCTTAAATAAAACACTTTTGATGTTTGTAGAATTAATGAATGCGGGTATGATAAATAAAGTATTGGTACGAAGGGCAGTGAAGGTCATATGAAGAGTGATTAATATGGTAGTTTTTTCCGTATTTATTTTGCTCATAACAGTTAATGCATGACTTATGGTTGATTGGCAGCTTTTTGTTTTGTGACATTTCCCGTATTTGGCACAGTAGTGGTTTTTATTTGGGCAGTTTTCTGTCTGAAGATTAAAACTCTGATACTTTCGACAGCATTTGACAGTCTGAAATATGTCAATTTTGAAACTTGTTAGGTCTTTGAGAATAAACTTTTGGTGCAGAAGTTTGTATGACAAAACTCTGGGTAGTTATATGACAAAGTTCTAAAGATTTTTTGGGTTTGCGGTTTTCCTACGTTCAATAACTGATGATATTTTGGTACAAGAATTTCAGATCCTCCTTGAGAGTTGTAAGTAAAATTACTTTAGATACGTTTTCTAAAACATTAAGGACTTTTAGCCTTTGAGTTAAGGGTTTTTAGATTTCGCTATCATGTTTCGGTTTTTTAAGGTTTCTTTTAAAGATTCTGAGTTTTTTAAAGTTTTACACATTTAATCTCTAACATATTCTGCGATAAAAAAAATATCCTTTCTGGTTTGGTTTAATTGATGTCTTTATTGTTTGGAGGGTTTCAGAGTTTTTCGTTCTCAACTTTTTTAATTACAATTGATATGCTCTGTGTTAAAGCCTCGCTGTATGATTTCACTTGTTTTTCTTCCTATCTTTGAAGAATTTAAAAAGGTGTTTGCTTTGTGAATTGAATCGCTTATTTCAACGATTTTAGACATCAAATCTGGTATTTTTTCATTCTCCAATTGATGTATGTCCCTTGAAGTTTGGGTGAGAACTCCTTAATTCCCAGGGGCCTGCAAAAAACGTTTTTGGTGGTCTTCCAGTTCATTGTCTATCATAGGATCTAGGATGAATATACCCTTTGTTCCAATTGATTTTGGCAGCTAAAATTTTATCTTTCTTTCCAAGATAATATCTTCTAACTGTTTGAGGCCTTCAATCAGAAATTCAGCGGATTTGTGAGTTTGAGAGGGTGTCACTGTGTCATTGGGCTTCAGCCTTGGGGTTACAACTTTATTTAGTTCTTCACTAAGGCTGATTTTCTGGGAGCGAAGAAATTTGGTGGGAGTACGAGCTGAGAAAAAGTCATAGTTGCCGAAAAATGAGAAGTTGATGAGTGCAAAGTTGGGAGTAGAGGCTACGTTGTATAGCGGGTTCGTGTTTTATCTTCTTTTTGATCAAATATGAAATTTCAACTCGTATAAGAATGAAAGTTGCCTAGATGCCACAGTCATCCCATTCAGCACAATGGATACATAGACTAAGGGGCAGATACCAGTAATTTAAAAAAAATGTTTAATGTGTCAGCAGATAGCGCGGCAGATAATATGTCTCTATAACATGACTTTTGATACATCGTCAGGGTGTTGATCTATTGGCGGTTGGTTGATAAAATTTAAGCATGTGAAGAATATTAAAAGTATTAAAAAAAAACAATTAGAAAAATTTTTAATTTATATAATAAGTGAGGGGACCAGTAACCAATTATAATGGTGAAAACCGCATGATTGTAACTTAATTTAGGGCTTATATTGATTAAATTTAAAAACCATTTTAAAGTCTAAAAAGAAGTCTAATGATTATTTTAACACGTCATAATCCACATGAGACACAGTCAAATTAGTGTTTCAATTCAAGTTAGAGTTGGTTTAGGGTGAAAATTTTAAAAAATTATTAAAATTTTTAAAAAAGTTTAATTAATTGGATTGCAGCTATAATGGGCCTGGGAGGGTGAAATAGGCTAAAATAATGGCAAATATGTTAATTTAAAAGTGACCATGCTGTATTTTATTGCTTTATTGCATTAGAGGCGTTTAAAGTCAGATTTAAAACATTCTAATAAAATAGGAAGTATTGAAATTATTGCGTTGGAAGACAACTCATTTAAAAGAAAATTTTATATAGAGGGATTTGCAAATAACCTCTTAAGCTCTGCGGCCATTTGGGCCAAAGTTACAGGTTTGCGAATTGAGCGGGGGTCGTGGTCACTTGATGGGGTTGAAAATTTGTAAGAGACTGAGAATTCGGAATTCCGTTTACATGTTAATGAGACTGCGGAAGCTTTGCGGTCCAGATCCTGTGTCTCGGAGACAGAGTGTGAGTTATAGAGTTGCTATGGTTGGATGACCATACTTAAAAATTTAGTGAAATTTATAGACCTGAGACAGTAATAGACCTGAGAACAGTATGAAAAATTATTATTTAAGGAACTTTTGTAGCTAACTATCTAATTTAGTTAATTATTGATAAAAATTTAGAAATTATGAATTGAAGTTATTGCCATTCTTCTTCTATTATGCCCTGTACTCTATTATGTCCTGTATTACTGTAACCAGATTCTAAACCCAAGTAATTAAATAGGAATTAAATAGCGGTTTGATTGTAGAAATGTAATTTTACTAACATGGTTATATTATTATTAGATAAACAAATCTTAAGTTCTTGCTGTAGCTACGGGAAAATACTATTTTTACAGGAATAGAAGTAATTAAAAAATAAAAAAGCTTCGCTTCTCTTCCAAAAGGCCGTATACGAGAGGCTGCTGCATTTGAGATCTGTGGTGTTGACTTGACAGGATAACTGTTTCTCGAGACAATAACAAATCTTGATTTGTTTGTTTGTCGCTCAACGGTCATTTTTTGCGCACGAGAGCTATCTAGACCAGGACCTACGGTTTAAGGTGGATTCCGAACCACTACAAACATCCATGCCCAAGGTGGGATTCGAACCCACGAACTGTTGAACTGAAGGCAAGAGAGCTAACCATTCGGCTGACAGGTCGGCATAACAAATCTTGAATATGTCTATTCACATGCGCTGTCTATAAGCTAGTAAACTCTGAATCAGTGATTTCGTTATCTACGGAAACATTTTAAATGACTTTGCGCATGTTCATAGCACGAAGCGGACAATATAGCATTATTTATTGTGATACTAGCTCCAATTTTGTGAGTGCTTCGAATTGGGGCAGTACACTGGATTGGAATCTTATTATGAATGATACTACTCTTTATCCTATCAAGAGGAAATACAACCCACAGACAGCCTTTTGGTGGGGTGAATGATGGGAAAGATTGATTGGTATCCTCAAGAGGTCATTGAGAAGAATACAAGCCGATCTTTAAATTATAAACAGATGACGGTGCTATGTGAGTGTGAATCTATACGTAATTCATGACTGGTGACGGAATGAAGAAGAGATGATTCCATTGACTTTTTCTCTGCTGCAAAATATCAATGTGAGTGGTGTTCCTGGTTGTAACAGAATTGATCATCAGAGCCTTAATTAACTTGTCAAATACAGACAAAATTTACAAAAGGCTTTAAAAAGTAGCTTTCGATCAGAATATTTATTTGGGTGCTTTGCTTCAAAGACCAGAGCATACAACTGTTGAAAGTTGTAGTTGTTGATAACATTGTCTTGATTGGCAGAGACAACATGAAAATATAAATAGACGTTACATTTATGGGATGCAAAATAACGAGTGTTTAAGTTAATTTTGTAATTTAATAAAGCCAATTTTTTAAATTACGCCCCTATGGTCTTTTTAGATATGAGGCGTCTTGCAGTCTAGTACAACACTGAAATAACTGTAGAAGGCGTGGGGGCTCGAAAGTCATCTTCATAAATATTTGAAAAAGTAATACAGACAGCAAGAGACAAGAGGAGGGCGTAGCGGAGTCAGTATTCCACAGGGTGCAAAACGAAGAGGCATTTAGTAAATCTCCACAACCATGACACGTTTCAAACTAATCAATGTGTTATTTTTTTAAAGTATATTTCATTTATTTTAATGCTTAAAGTTATTTTAATTTATTTAGAAAAATGTTAAAAAAAAAGTAAAACAAAGTGAAAAAATAGTTTTAAAAATAAGAACATATTTCTCACAAAAGCAATCGTCTACATTAGTATACAATACTTTTAGTTATCAACCAGAAAGGCAAACAAATAATAAGGCATAATAGCTGCATTCAGTGGATCATAACTGCTTTCTGGTGGGATTCATAAGCATTTTCATATTTATTGATGTTAAGTAGAAGTCATCCTTGCTGCAGCATTTTCAGTTCAGATATATTCACTTTTAACAGACTGACACTTAAAGAATCGTCGTAAAAATTGTTTGAATGATTCAGTTCATTCTGTAATTCCATTTGCACATCCAGATTTTGTTGGTTCTAAAATTGGCGATTAAGTACATAAGTAACGTGCTTTGAGTGTTTGTGGTTATTAAATAACTGGTTTAAAAACTAATACATTGGTTTGACAAAGGATTTTGGTTTTTAATAGCAATTTTTGTGATATTCAAAAATAATTTCTAACCAGCCAATGAAAATAAAATGACTCAATAAATATGGACAAATTAATATATATTTATAATAACCAAGGATTTTCCTAACATATTAAATATTTAATTAGTAATTCTTTTTAATAATTCGATTTTTTTGACAATCAATAATCCTAAGTTGGTATTTCATATAAACATTTATTTTATCTTTGGATTACAGATGGCAGCACTAATCAGTAATAGCTAGCTAATTTAACTTTAATGCCAAATGAATTTTGAAAAATATTCTTTAGCTGGAACAGGAAAATATATATTTACCGATTTTTTAAATAAATAATGTTAGAAGTAAATTACAATATATAATTCATTTTATAATTTTTAAAATAAAATACCATATAAAAATAAAACCGCAAGAACTACGCCTATTTTTAAAAATAACGAAAGATTTGGCAGGTTTAAATATTTACAAATTTTAATTACCGTTCGTAAATTTTAATTTTTTTTTTTTTTTTTAAGTAGTGAAAATGAGTAAATGGTACTATGTCCGCCCATATATATTACCATTATTTTTGTTTATACATATAATTTATAAAAAGTAAATATTAAAATTTTTCGTCTTCAATAAATTAATAAATTTTAAATTGAAATTGTTATTAAATTGCTTCTTTGTTACACTACAATACACTGAAAAAAAATTCCACAAAATAGCAACATTTAATAATTAAATTTTACAAAATTGAGCTTTTCAATGTTTTTAACAAATATTAAAAGTAAGCATACTTTTTGTAAGCTATCACTTTTAATAAAATTATTTATGATTTGTCAGCTATTATAGTACCATAATATATCAGATATTTTCAGTTTCGCATCTGTGTGTGAAAAAATCTTTTTGTTAAATAATATGACAATTTAAGTGTTTATTTAATAACTTAAAATCTTCAATAATTGCATGATTAAAACAATTATAATTTTATGCGATTACTATTTTTTAATGTGCAAACTAGTTATATTTAAATTATTAATCTAAAAAACGGTGTAAAATCAGGAAAATTGCATATTCTTAAATTATATCTATTTGTAAAACTACAACCATTAGTAAATTAAAAATTTATTTGAAGTTAGTAAATTAAAAAATTTTTGAACTTACAAATGCTTATTTTTAAAAAATCAGGAATAAAAAATCTTGAGTAAGGAAAAGCATATGTAAAATTTCGAGTATCAACATACAATCTACTTCTGTAATATGAAGAAACTGACTGCTTCTCGAAATATTGGTAGAGTTACTAACAAAAATAAACTAATAAAATTTAGGATTGAAGTCCCTAGACAGCTAATAGTTCAAACGTAATATCAATATTTAAAACAACAAATTATTCTTACTTTTGATCATAACCACTCTATTTTGCAGATAAGAAACATATCTAATACAAAAATTCGTTTTTATAATAGATATTTTATAGTAAAACTTAGTAAATGCAATATATTCATGATATTGTTTAAATCATGACTATATTGTATTTACTGAAAATATTTATTAAAATTGTATTTAGACAGAAATAATAAGCAAATGAGTTAACAGTAATATTCATACAGGCATAAGCTTGGTTTCTAAGACCTGATTGTTTCAGTTTGTCATTCAGCAGTCACTTTTAAGACATGACAGTTAATTTAGACCCACCAACTGATAAACTAAACGGCAAATTCAATTACCAGCTGAACTTAATTTAGTTTGCAATTTATAATAATCGTACTCCATCTCAAACACACACTCAGTCTAAGTTTTAAAACCAGTCCATGTGTAAAAGTCAAGCGAAACAATTTTAGTTAAATCAAAATATTGACTGATAAAAGCAAAAATGAGTAGAGAAAGAGAGACGTAAATCTGAATTAAAATAATTGTAAACATTAATTGATAAAAATGAACTAGTGATTACAATTTTTTCTTAGTAAAACAAAAATTACTCACAATAGAGAAAATTAAAAAAAATCCAATGTGAAATAGTTGAACAATCAGATGCATTGAAATACTATTATCAAGTATAATCAATAGAAAACTAAACATCTGAATTAAAAAAGACAATATTTATATGTTAAATTCTTTTATTAAATATTCACAATAAATTTATTTTCTTAAAAAAATTATATACAATGACTCATAAAATTCTCAAAACTTAAAACAAAAGTGATAAAATATAAAAATGCCAAAGTGTTTAGACAATTTTGTGAGATTAATTAGAAATTTCTTACTAAAATTTTTATTAATAAATTTCATTTCAAAAGACACATTAAAGATTTTTTTTAAAAAAAAAAAGTATTCGTTTTACAGATTAGAGCTTGACTTAACCTAATTAAGCCCAAGACAAAAACTTCTTTGTGGACTCCCTCTATTTCACAAATTTCCTGTTCGATTTGGGGGACCAGAATAACAGCCCCATATGCCCTTGCCTTAGTCAGGCTCTAGGTAAAGCATAAGATTTCAAATTTTACAATAAAATTCTATCACACACATATTTAATAAATAAACCAGATACCAAATGCAGCAGAATAGTTAAGCTCATACTTTATAAAGCATATTTCATTATAATGCAAATTTTTATCACACAAAGTTATGTTACAGTATAGTACACAAATGGCATGTTTTTACCTTCAAACAGTTTAATAATCAATGTTAACTAAAAATTTTACTCCCCTAAATCAATAGTAAAACTGTATTTGGTTTTTCTGCCCTAAAAATCAGAATTTCCTATATAAAGTTATTCAATAATTATTTTAAATGTTGGAAAAATAAATTGAGTTATTAAGTAAAGGGAACTGCATAAAAATGTATATTGATTTATTCTATGATAGAAAAATGTGTTATAAATTTTACATTACTAATATAGATTTGCTATAATAAAAATTTTGCTATCTGTGCGTAGTGATTGCAGAACAAATCAATTAAGGCAGATTAATTAAGTATACTTTAAAATTTATGATTTTATAATTCAAATGGAATTTTAAGAGATATTCTTGTTTGCAAAATTTTTATTTATAAGATAATTTTAAAATACTTTCACACAGTGAAATTATTTTAAAGCAATAAAATATATATTTAAATATATATACACATTCACACTGAATATTATATACATTTGCAAATAAAAATTGAGCAACTTGCATATTCCATTAGTTTAAAAAAATATCAAGAAGATAATCCCTTTTGATATAACCTGCCATTTGGAATACCACCTAAAGGTCCAGCTAGCAATTTTGTAGGGATCATTTGATTTTTATCATATCTATAATTATCCGAAGAGTTACTTCTGTCACGATTATTTCTGTATTGCTTCACAGGTGTATTTACAAAAGATGTTAAGATGGTAGGTGGAAGAGATGAAGGCACAGGTGCTTCAATGTTTTGAGGAGTGTAGGATGTAATTGTATTATCCCAAGAAGCAGAGCATGGTTTGGAGACTTGCGACCAGTGAGGTACATGTGTGGTATCAACATGCCAGCTCATTGGGCGGCCTGCATTTACTAGGAAACTGTCTACCCCTTCACCATTTGGTAGTGAAGTGGTACGATTGAATCGCAACGGATCTTTGTGGCCTAAATGCCTCTGTCTAGAGCATGTAGGAACAGTTTTAGGTAACATGAGTAAAGATCTGTCATTGCAAAGAGCGGATATAAGAGGTAGATCTAAATCTCTACTCCTCTGTCGTAATTGTTGAATATCAAGCACATCTGGATGTGTAGGACTGTTCCAAATTTGCTTCTGTTTTTCAGAAAGTTGAGCAGTTGATAAAATTTGATGATTCATTTTATCCTAAAAATAAAGAATTCTTAGAAATCAGAATTAATATTTGCAATGTACACATACATACATGTGAAACAGGTATATATACATTATCTACCAACAAATATCTTAGGCACCAAGTTTAAGTACCCCAAATTAACAGCAGCATAAATAATCACAAATGGGAGGTAAGCAATGATTATCAGGTGGCCTAACCCAGTACAACAACAAAAATAGGCCTTAGAGACTGTAGAATGCTATCTAGAATGATCACAACAAAGCACAGTAGATAAATGGGCCATATCGCCAAAAGTTTCAATAAGGGTCCAAATCCATTCCATTGTTAAATGCTGTCTGTAAGAAAGTTCATTACTTTGATTATCAAGGTTGCAGCATCATGCATAATATCACACCTCTTTAACATTAAATCTATAAATGAAATCAGTTAACATGATGCAAAGATTATTAACAATAGGCCATAAAACAAAGGAAACAATTGTTTTGGAAAAACCAATTAAACTTCCCTCCCTATCACTTGAATGGCAAAATATTTGTGAGTAATGTGTAAAATATATTCCAGAAAATTGCAGATAAAATTGTCAGTGGATTGAGGATTAAATGGCAATTGCTGGAGATGGTGATTAAGCATAATCTTCCTTTTCTTATCTATGATGTTTAATTCATTATTGGTAGATAAAGTATATGTATACACAAGTGAAAAAATATATCAAGGTTAAAGAAATCAAAATATTTATACCTGTTTTAAACTAGGGGAGATAATTTGCAAATTTGAATGATGTTGATGAGAATACTGTTCTCCAACTTTTTCAATAACATTCCTATATGCAGGTGGAGGTGGTATGCAAGGGAAATCTGACTCTGTTTCTAAAATATCACTGCAGACATCAGGTAAAGACAACTGTCTATTTCGGAAATCATAATCATTTCTCATATTTTGAGAAGCATTTCCATACGAAATAGAGCTTTGATTCTGCAAAGCATAATCCAGTATATTTAGATTCATTTCACTTCGACTATTGAGATGCCTCTGAAGCAACTGTGATTTAGGACTGGCACAATGACCTAACTTCCTTGTTGGACTACGTTCATTAACTTGTATATACAAATTTGGTTCAGAGCCAGCTAGTTGCCTATCATCAAACAAAGTTAATGGTAGTCTTTGATCTCTATTAAGAGAAGATACACCTATTCTAGTGACTGTTCTTCCATAAGGAGTCTGTCCATTAACTGAATATCGACGATTCTGGTTTTGAGAATTACTATACACAGGAGGAGCAATGTTATGATTCACAGAAAATTGAGCACTTGGATTTGATTGAACAGCACATAAATTTAAAGATGGAGTTCTCTTAACTTCCTTTGATTTGCTGTTAGCTGGAGGCTCAAGAGATGAAGATGCATACAAAGGGCGTCTAGCAGGAGAATCAACTATGTGAGCATTAAATGATGGAGTTCTTTTACATATAGTGGTTTTTGCTTTCACTTGGAGAGGTGAAGTAGCCAATGGAAGATGTGAATGATTTAAATCAGATGCACATACATTAAATGAAGGTGTCCGTTTAACATCTGTCAGTTTTTCTGTAGTGGGAATGACAAGTAATGAAGTTGCATTAGTTAGATTTGCTTGAGCAATGGTAGATGGAAAATCATACATTCCAGAGGTAGCTAAGGATGATTTATAATTGTCACATTTTTGCACACCAACAGCATTATATACACTGGCTGTACGAACATGTTTATCAACGAATGTTGAAATACATAATTTTTGAGGAATATTGTCAGGTGAATTTTTTAAAGGGAGTTCTTCAAAAGAGTCACATTTCACCCATCGACTGGCATCATTTGAGCATTTTGAAGTAAGACTGTCAACTTTTATTGTAGAACTGCTTGTTAAAGACAAAGAACTGCTGTTAGAGGTACAACTACTTCCGGACATTAAAGTTGATGTTGGAGTCATACTACTTTTAGAAGTTGAACACCACAATTGGCTGGAATTGCACTCATCATCTATATAAAAAAAATTAAATAAATATAAACTATATAATTTTAAAATTATGGTATAGAAACTTATTGCATTTTGATAGTATATGTATATATATATATATATATTGCAAAATATAAATTTTAAAAATGCAATGTCAAATATATATATATATATATATATATATATATATATATATTACAGGACATGTATCCGAACACAAAAGCAGATAAAGAGAGATATGCCAGAATAAATTAGATACAATGTGAAAAATAATACAACTAGTATGACAAAATTTGAAAATAACTGAGAATATACAATACAGAGAATAGGAGAAAATCATAGAGAGCTTGTCTTAATCAGGAGGGAGATGATCAGCTATGAAAATTAAACACTCTTTTCTGGCATTCACAAAGGACTAATGTCTAAAGATCTTTGAGCCATTCCTCCGAAGAGTATTTCCGTTAAAAGAAAAAAATCACAAAGATATTTATCTTAAAAATTAGAGCAAATATATATATATATATGATTTAATTCTTTAGAAAAAATATCTTTGTGCTTCTTTCTTTTAATGCGAAAACTCTTCGGCGGAATAGCTCGAAGATCTTAAGACATTTCTCTTTTGTGCATCTTTTGCACAAGACCATCTCTCTCCTGATGATGAAGGAGTCACTATGCATTTTTTGTCTATTCTTTGTATTGTATATTCTCAGTTACTTTCAAATTTTGTCTTACGATGTGAAAAACAATAAAACTAGTATCTTATATATATATTCTCCAACAACCAAGAATATAACTTGGTTAAAATTCAAAACATGCATTTAGCAATAGCTTTTGAAAGATGAAATTAATTTGCATAACATCAGTCAAATTTCTGTAAAAGTGGTTAGTTAGTCTGCCAGCTAAGCATAAAGGATGATGGATTAAGGAATGGGTGAGCATAAAGGATGATACTCAGCATAAAAGATGATCTTGAGATTAACACTTCCACTGATTTTTAGAGTTATCATTTTACATCACAAAATTTTATTAAATTTTAATGTTTTGGTACTAATTTTATCCAAAGATTATTTTTGAATTAAATCTTAACTTAGTTAACATACAACATAACAAAGTGAAATCTGCTTCTTTGATATTTTAAGCATAATATAGTCACTTTTGCACCAAAGTAAATTTGACAGCAATTATTTTTACAATTTTATTATTGGTAGAAAAAGCTATATTCAAAAAGTTTTATTTTTTTTATGCCAGAATAATTGCTAAAGATCATAAATGAAGAAAAATTTAACAATTGATATTTACACATATAAAGCATATAATTAGCATGGAAATCTTATATTGTCCAATTAACAATATGATAAAGATTTATTTACTATATTAACTGTTTTATTTGAAAAATCAGTAAACTCAAATACTTACATCATACTTAATTTTTTAATTAATGCTCAACATAATTTTAGCATTTTACAATTTTTTGTTTAAGAGAGAGTAATTCAACTGAAATCAACATTTTTAAATGCATATCAAACTACAACAAACATCCAAATATAAATTGATATCAGCCCTCAAATTACTTAACTGGCGACGTGAACAGATTATTCCTGTATTAACAAAAATACTGCAAGAACCAAATGTATTTTATAATTATTTTAAAACTTTTAGGTAACATTATGAAATATAAAAATGGCAAAATAATACATGGCAATAACACTATAATAAAGCTAGGTATGAGTATAAATGGATCAGTATTTGAATAACATCCAATTATTATAACAATATAATGAAGTGAATGAAGAAAATGAATGACAAAGAAAAAAAATTAAAATCTGTTACCTTAGAATTAAATTTAAGTAGCACTTTGAAGTTTCAGAACAATGAAAAAAATATAAGACATTTTTATTACAAATAAGACAAACATTTAAAAAATTTTACAGCCATCAAAATATAACATTTAAAAGTTCTGCCAAAAACCTTCAACTCTTTCTAAGATTATAAACTGAAATAATAATTATTTCCATATAATTTTTCTCTTTTTTCCAATAATTAGATTAGTAAAATTATGAAGAACACTCAGATGATGTATCCATCAAAACATTTCCCAAAATAAGGAACATAGAAAACAGATACAAATTAAGATATAAAATTATTATCTGTTAAACATTTAATATTAATATAAATAACAAAAATTAACTTACTTTGTTCAGAATACGGAGCTAAAGATCTTTCAGGAAAACAAGGAATACTTTGACTTTTGTACTTGAGTTCAGATGAAAATTTACTACCATTCACAATAGGCAAAGTTTCCATAGAAAGATGTTGTGAAACACACTGACCTTCAACTTTACCATCTGAAAGGGAAAGAGAAAAAAAAACAAGAGAATTATAAATAAGAAAGTAATTCTTCTAAATCGTATAATTCACATAATTATCTACCATTAATTCATCAATAATATGATGTAATTTCGATGCAAACTATATATCTCTTTTAACAAATAAAAATCAAACAATAAATAAGCAAAAAATTAAAGCTTCATTTCATCAATTAAAAAAAACTTATTGTTTTAAAGCTTCTTAGAAGTTAATAGATTAATAGTTCAATACAAATTAGACAGTTAAGACATAAGTTACATATAATGAGAAATGCAATTCACAAAGAAACTTTAACTAGACTTTAATAGAGAACGGATTAAAAAAAACATACCATCCACACTATTTCCATCAATAACCATTCCTGACATTTTCATGTTAACAGGTTTAAAGTTTTTATCCATAAATGTTCCAATTCCATTAAAATTGACTGTGGAATTCTCAATCTTACTTTTGGATCTGCATTTTGGTATTGTATTTTGTTTACGCTCTCGATCTTGATCTAGCTTATCAGTGTAAATATAAGCTTCTTTATATGGCTTTCCAACTAATAATAAACATAAAATAAAAACACATTTTAAGTACATAAATAGCAAAAAAGATACATTAAATAATAACTTAAAAAGTTAGGGAATTTAGGGAAATAATTTGTTTTGTTTAATAATTACACTGCTAAAAAACCTTTAACATGAAATAATCCCAGAATTACTCATTTATAATAGATTAAAATGAAATTGTGGAAAGACTGCATAAACAAAAGATAAATTAAAATATTTTAATAGCAAAATATTTCTTTAAAAAATATAAATAAATTATAATAAAAATAAATAAATAAAAAATACTAAAATTTCAAATGTCTATAGATAATTCTCTTCTAATAATTTCTTTTCGTAATGATGTAACCATCGAAAATATCTTAATAAAATATCTTGTCCAATAAATAATGTAACCAATAAAATATCTTGTCACATCAATAAAATAAAATCCGTATATAATTTGAAAATATAAAAAAGAAAGCAATTATATTTTAAAAACTATGCAAAATATCGTTTCAATTATTTAATTTGACATAGTAAAATTTTCTTTGATTCCCTCTTTTTCATTTAGATTATGTAAGAGCTACACGTTTTTAAATAATTTGCTAAATGAAATCCAATATTTATTTATAAAAGACGACATTTTTAAATAATAAATATTATTAATGTAGGTTTTCAAGTAATTTTAGATTTTATAAATTACTTTTTTGAGCAATCATCATAGTGGAAATAATATAGAAAAAAAATGCAATTTCAAAGCATTCATTATTGGAAAAAATTTCCATTTTCAACTGGGATCAAGAAATATTAAATTATTTCAACTGGGATCAAGAAACAGAATTCGATTAGAACTTTAATCCAACTTTTTCTGAGGTACAAATGTAGTTTTCAATATTAAACATTAATCTTGAATTAATGTTTTCAATTTTGATGGATCTTAAAAAGAATTTAAGAGAAATTACTGCCAGCACATCTAGTTCCATCTCACAGCATTATTCTAAGAGCCACTTGAATGAAAAAATGTTCAGCCTTATTCAAAAATGATATAACTGCAATATTTATGGCTAATGTCCTTTTATGACTAGTACAGTTTACAGATAATATCGATTAAGTATTCAAAAACTATTACATACAATATATCAGGCATACTTTAAGTACAGAGGGATTTAAAAGCTCATTTGTGACCAAAACTACTTCTGGATTTAAAAAAATACTTAATACTATTCAAATACACATTGCATATACACATTTGTATTGGAGATAGAATAAAATTCTAAAACAATCATGTGAATTTTTCAGCTACAAATTGCTTTCTGAATCAGAAATTTTAATCATTTATATATATCTATGCTAACAATAGTGATGTTAATTTTTGTTTAAATTTTACAACTCTTTGGGGTTCCAAAGAATTGTAAAAACTGAACAAATTTCATTGCATTTGAGTAACTGCAATTTTCATTTATATTTGATATTTCATCATTAAGATGGGTTGTTCATTTAACTTATTCAACCCTTTTATGCAAAAAGCAACTAAACAAATAAGAAAAATCATATTGAAGTATTTATTTGTAAAAGTATCAGAAAGATTTCTTTTTGAAACATGAATTTTTATTACTTTTTAATTGGAATTAAAGACCTTTTATTAACTCTATCTACCTATTTCGTGATCTGCATCAAAATAACTTGCCCACCTGTTGCATAGAAAAAATCTATTGTAAAACAAAAATGATAAAATAATTGCTTTGTTTGTCGTAAGATTCACTTTTGCATGAGAGTTAAATGAACTGGGAGATACAGTTTAAAGAGGATTCCAAAATATTTAATCAGATATTTTTTTATTTTTTATTTTAAAGCAAGTTGTACATTTTTAATTTAAAACTTCATTGAAAAATATATAAATTAAAGACTTACTATCCAATTCGAGTTTCTTTAACTCAGCAACTCTGTTTGTATTTGCCATATGAAAATGATGAGTAGTTCGACAAATCCAGAGCAAATGTTTTGCAAGATCTTCACTTTGTACAAAGTATGTAAATCTGCGATATTCAGGACTACCTTCAGATAATATTTCAAACTTCTTTTTCTATACAAATTAAAAAATAATGTTGATTAAACATATAACTTTCTTTATTTAAAGAATTGAAGAGAAAAAATACCAATACAAATGAAAATTCATTAATCCAACAAGTTACATTTTGCAAACTTTTACTATGATTGCATAGTACTACTTGATATTAATTAGAAATGAAATTTAATAAAATATGAGAGTTTTGTTATATTTACTTTACTAAATAGAATTGAATAATTTTTCAAGCAAAACTGTTTGATGTCCGAAAGGTATGTCAGACTGAAAACAATTTCGTGCAGTTCCATTCTTTATCAAGTCCCCACTTGTTATGAAAATAATTTAAAAATGCATTACAGCCAGGTTCAAAGATTCAAAAAAAAAAAAAAAAAAGCAATAGCATCTTTAAAACCCAGTTCATTGTTTACAGTGAAAATAATTTATTTGGAAGAATTTGATGAATGAACAACCTTTGAAAAACCTAAACCAAATAATTTTGAAAAGTAACCCTAGATTTACTCAAATATATTTTAGTAAAATTCAATTCAGAAGTCGTAAATACAATTCATAAACAAAACTTATTTCAACAGCATTGTATAGTCATTGTTATGTAAATCAAACAAATATTTTTTAACCTTCTACAATGTTTTATAAAGTGATTTTTACTAAATCATATTGAGGACCAATTTCTGGTAAAGTTATTCTGAAAGCTTTGCAATATCAATTTACACAACAGATAATTTTAGATAAAATAAATGATTTCTGTATTACTTTAACAATCAATTTAAGCCAATGAATAATTTCTACAAATTTGCATTTAAGATCTTATACATTTTAAATAATAATAAAAAAATTTTATAAGTTCATTTCTGAACATTTTATTGAAAGCAAAGTAAATCTAATTAGTCTTTATTTTCTCTCTTTTAGATAAAGTTTAAAAACCATGAAGAGGATTGAAACTATTTCAATTATAAATGTTTCAAAAAATACAATGCCATCAGATTGAAACTGTGTAATTTACAATTCCTGTTAAAGCTACATAGTAGTAAAGAAAAATAGATTTGAAACAAACAAATTCTTGTTTTCATAGGAATCCCATAACATACAAAAAGTTTGCTTGGCATCTTACAGCAAGCTATCGCAATATAATACAAGTCACTTTTAATCACACTGAAAGAAATTATTTGTTATACTATTTATGCAAAAATACCACCTTATAAAAATTTTTCTTTGATCTGAAGAAATGTAGTTGTTTAAAAAAACCTTAAAATGAAGTTTCTTGTAAATTCTGACAGTCAGATAGGCATGGAATTTACCATGCATTCATTTCCTTTGAAAAGGTTTACTTATTTAAAATACTTTTAAGAACTCACTAATACATTTATAAGCAAAGAAATCTTGATAAAATAACTTTCATAAAATCATAGAATAAAAAAATATATTACACTTTTAATTTCAAACAATCCTTGATATTAGTACACACAAATAGTATAATTAAACATTCTCATTTTCAGAATGAGATGCAATTAGAACATTTTAGAATGTTTAAGAAAGATTTTAGAAAAGATGCAGATTTATTACTTTTCCTATTTTCAAAATAAGAATTTCTTATCTCATGCTGATTTATTATGTAAAAAAATGACTAAATATGAAACATTTTTAATATTTACTTAAAAAACTATGGAATTATGGTGAAAAATTTTAAAAAATGGATAAAATACAAAAAATAGATCATTTAAAGTAATGTAAATTATAAACAATATGTGACTTATCTCTTGATGATATACATTAAAATGGTTAATTTGTATTAATTTTGATTTCATATAGTCTTGATTGTGTTATAATAAAGAGTGTGTTTAAAAGATTACAAAACAATACATTTTTCATTTTATCTAAAATGATTATTTTAGATAAGATATTTTATTTCAAAACAATAGCCACAAAGACTCATTTGCTATAAAACATAATTTTCTTAATGTACCTTTTGAATTTGAGCATTATTTAATTTATACTGAATTAATTCAAAGCAAGAAATTATATTGACTTTCAGAAATAAACTAAATGTTTGTACATGTATATCTATACACATATAAATATAAACATTATACATACATATAATATTAATACATTAATTTTTAAAACTGTTATAATATTAATTCCACTGAAGAAATATTTTTACTCATTTATTAAATAATTAAACTGAAGCGATTTAATGACAAGTAAGAACTTTCTTACCAAGACAAATTTTTATCATGTGACATAAAAAAAATAAGCTTTACAGCTAAGACCAATAATTCAAAATTTTCAAAATAAATTTTAATATTTAAAAAAATAGAATAGAGAACTATACAAAAAACTACAAAATGTAGTATTTATTCTTGAAAATTAAAGACAAAATTAATAAAAGAGCAAACAGAATAACAGAAAATAATAGAAATAATTAATAGAAATATGGAATTCTATGTGAAATTTAAAAGAAAAATATTTAACATTTTCATTTAACGAAACAAAAATTTAATAAAATCCTAGGATCCTATGAGAGTTTGGTAAGATTTCCAATTTTTATGCAATGCATTGCACATTTATGTGTGTGTGTCTACCTAAATTACATCATTTCACACAATATCCAGCTTTTAAAAGCCTGATTGCACAAAAACTTGAACTATGAATATGGCTATTTTAAATTTCAAATATCAATATTTTCAGTATTTCATTATGATTACTTAATACAGGACTATTAATTTGAAGATAACTAAAAACTAATTTCACACAAAGACTACATAATAAAAAATATATATATAAACTAAATATTGTACAATTTACAATGGTTGATAAACAAGAAATAAAATTTAATTAATAATGGAAATAACAAACATTTTTTTATAAAAAATTATCATTAATTAACTGGGCAGTGTTGCCCACTTAATTAACTGGGCAGTGTTGTTAAAAAATTTGCCCACTTAATTAACATTAATTAACTGGGCAGTGTTGTTAAAAAATTTCAAAATAGTACAATCTAGCCCCTAGAATGCGGCAAAACTAAATCTATAACATAAATAAAATCCCTTTTTATGAAAATTTAAATTTTAATTAAATGACAGTGGGGCTTACCTTAAAAAAATTCAATGTAATGAAATCTAACCTTGTTTTAAATATCAATCTATAACTTAAATAATTTGTTGTATTTTTATGAAAACTCAAATTTTAATTAGCTGAGCAATGGCAACCACATAAAAAAAATCTTCATAGTGGTATAAACTAGCCTCAGAGTGAAATAATGCACTAAAGCAATGATTAGGTTAGTTCATCATCTAATCATTGCATGCAGAATCATTGGTACCAGTCCAACAATCGACAAATATTATATTATGACTTAAAAAAAGTTTTTCATTATGTTTTTGGAATGATAACATTGCCATATATACTTCACAAGGTATGCAAATACAATTTATCAACATCTATATTTATTATCTATCACTAGCTACACACAAATAATAAAACTCAAATATTACAATGAAAACATTAGAAAATAAACTTATTTAATTAACTTTCAAAACATATTTCACATAAAAAACTTTAAAAAATCACTGCAAAAATTTAACTTTAAAAAGAAATCAAAATACAAACACTAAATTAACCTTCTTAAAAGTTAAAATTGTAATTAAATAAAAACAAATTATACACACTAAAATGCTTCAAGAGTTATTAGAACACAAAACAAATTTCACACATTCACAATCACTTTACATCACAAAATGCAAGAAAACATTCTGATCCTGTAAACCAGTTTGGATTTTTATCGCTGCATTAGCAGTTAGGAATATTAAATTTCAATAAAAATATTATAGAGAAAAAAACTGAATTACCTCAAAATGCAGTTTAGCAATATCACACCACATAAAGGTTGAAAGTAGTGATTTTATATTGTCTGTTTCCTAAGTGAAAAAGAAAGTATACAATTGAATTTCAAGACAAAATATCCTTTTACAGAAATGAAAAATAAAAGAGGAATTTATAAGTAACTAAGTATGTAATTAATCATCTACATTAAATCAAACAGCTGTAAAAAATGCCATCTTCAAGAATTAAAAATAAATCACAAGACCAATTTAATAAATTATTAAAAACACATTACTGGATTTAATTAATTAAACACAATATAATAAAGACAAATAAAATTTTACAAAAGTATAAAAGTCAGAAAAGAAATGTTATAAAAATTGAATTCATAATTTTTCTTAGGTATTTATTTTATAGTACCATATAATTTTTTTAAAAAAATACTTTCATATTAAAAACTTGGATAGAAAGTTAGATAAATATTCTTACACTAAATATTGGACAATTTAAATAAAATATTTGAGTAGAATATTTCAATACAGTTAGTTACATTTACATTTTAATTTCAATATTTTTTTCGTACTCTATATATTTTAATTTGACCAATAATCATGAATGGAAAATTATAAAAATAAATATATCAAAAGTACAAATAAAATTTTAAATGCAATAAAAAATTTCAAATATATTTGAAACATTTGAGAGTTAAGAAATTTTTTGCCATGTTAAAGATCAAAATAAACTAGATGAATTAAAAAATAAAATGTAAATAAATATTTAGAGCATTTCAATATTTGAGTGTTTGAGATCACTTAAGGCAATAGTTCCATGTTTGTATGATTTGTAAATTCCTGAAGGGCCATTAACAATATATATTGATTTGAGATATATCAATGAATGTATTTATTTGAGATATCAATACAGAATATATTTGATTTGTTTTATTTGTCACACTATTACTACTCTTGCACACAAAAGTTAATTTGACCTGACCTACAGTTTAAAGAGGATTACGAAAAACGACAAATACTCATGACCAATATAAGAATAAAACAAAAATTATAAAACTGAAAGCCAAAGCACTAGCAATTTGAATGGCAGTTCAGCCTAAAGCAAATTCTATCAGCTTGTAATATTGCGATTAAAATTGATAACATCTTGAATATGGAAAAAAAGAGAAAAATAAAATTAAATTTTGAAAATAAAAGTAATAAATATTTTTTAATTTGAGTTGACAAAGATGTTAAGTGATAAAATGTTTCACAAGGAAAAATCTTTATATTTCATAATGGAAAACAAATTACAAAGCTGATATGTTAAGATAATTCTTCAAGTTAGTAGTATTACTTTGTTTTTTATTAACTTTCGATCATCTAAATATTATAAAGCAGTAATGAAACATGTGATACTATTTAACATTACATTTACGTTCACAGTTTTGAGTTACAAAAATAAATATTTAGGAATTCCAGCATTTTAAAACTAAGTAAAGCATCCAAGACTAAATTCGAAACATTCATTTTAATGAGACAGTACATTTTTTTGTTATACTTTATTGCAAAAAAATATTTTAAAATTCATTATTGTAAAATTCTATCTAATTTCTTTGTATCATTTTTTAAGCCAAAAATATAAATTTAAAACTAAATTATGTGAAAAATCTGAAATTGATCACAAAATATTAGTATAATTTAATCATGTAAAAAAAGAACAACTGCTAAACTCTGAACAACATTTTCTCTGAATTCCAAACTACAAAAATTTACTCTCATCATATACACAAAGATTTCAATAGTATACTGATATTAACTAAATATGGTTAACTCAATTTAAATAGTGAAGATGCTTGTTTTTAGAAGCTTGCAGAAGCAGATAATCCTTAAACTAAAAAATTCATAAAAGAGAAAAATATAAGTTTTAAATCTCAAAATTAACTTTTTCACACAATTACTCTCCATTTACAAATAAGATAATGTTAGAAATAATAGCTTAATATGCACTACATAAACTCTTTCTAAAGATTTGTTTTAAAGGAATTTTTACTTATTTTCGTTTTATTGATAGAAAATCGGACAATACCTCACTGCTTTAATAGTATATTTTTCCATTTTTCAGAGTAAAAAATATTTTAATGTTTTCAATCAAGAAAAAATTCATTTTTAAATAAAAATTAATTTTTTTCTTTTTTGAAAATATTTTAATTTTGCTAGCTATCTATTCATATCTACATGTTTTGAAGATGGTTGTAACAGTGTTATTATCTTGTTTGATATCTCTAAAAGCTTTTCAAATTTTATGTTAAATCAATTATTTAATCATCCAATATTTTTTGTGTAAAATTGTGAGAGTTCACAAATTAAAGGCTTATAAAAGCACAAGCATCTTTTATATTTTCCTAAGTAAAATCATAGCTAATATTCTTTTTAATATGCTATTATAGACTGATAAATAATATTTTTTTTACCTCATATATGTGAATTCCACTGTCACTGATCCCCAGCCACACTTGACTTAGAACTTTTCCTTTCTTTCTTTTCATTTTATAAAAATGTAAATTATGAGGGGCAGTACTATCAGATGCTTCTTTAATATAGCTTACTTGGGCTTCTCCTCTACTTAAGCCAGCATTATCTTTGTGCAATGCAGGAATGTTTTTTATGATGAACTCTTCACCAATCTTTTTCACAATCTTAAACATTAAAATAAAAAGATTTACAAACATAAGTACAAAATAAAATACTAAATTAATTTTAAATAAATTCTAAAATATTAAAAAATTATTTAAATTCAATACTTTCCATTACAGAAACAATATGTAAATGAAATAACACTCTTAAATTTCTTTTTATAATGTTTCATCACAATTTAAACAAAATTTCCCTTTATTCCACAACATTTTTCTCTTTTTAAAAAATTAATATTAACTTTTAGAACATTCGGTAAAATGTATGATAATGAAAATTAATCAAATAGCTTGCTTTTAAAGATAAATTTCAAAAGAGATTAAACAATATTGTAACACAAGAACTCCATAAATTATGGGAAATTCTTTTCATGAATACACACCTCCCACAAATATCAATGAGTTTCATAAAGATTAAAAATTATTATAAATATTCAGTTATCAAAATTTGTCTATAGAACTCAATAAAATAATGGTTTCTTAGTTTTTATTTCAAAATAGCTAAAATATAAAAGCATAAATGTATGAATTTCGCAAAATAAATTTTTTTTTCAATTATATATCTTTGCAATATGTACATATCCAGCTGCATATAATATTGAAGCACAATTATTCATCAAGAGTAAATATGCTTAGTATGAATAAAAAATTTAGCAATGTTCAAAATTATTGAATAAACTCTCAGCACATAACATAAATAATTAATATTATACAAACAGAATCTGTTAAAACAAATCTTACCCATTGTGGAAAATAATTACTAATCTCAAAGTAACGATTCTTGTGCTTTTCTTCGTTGTAGTTTCCTAAATCAGCCTGAAGTGCTAATGCTGCCAAAAGAAAGGACTTTTCTTCACTAATTGTTTGAGAGTAATTTTTGACATTCTCCCTCAGTTGCAAATAGTAATGATGACGAACAATTTTCTCACTAAATATAAAAACAAATAATCTCAAAAAAATTCACAATGTATATTACCTGAACACAAAAAAAAAAATAATAATTTTTGTGACATTTACCAGCACAAATATTTAATAGAAAATAATAATATACTTTTATAGCATACATGTTATGCATTAATAACAATTGACAACAAAAATTAGAATAATTTTTACAGTCAGAAGTTTATAAACTTCCTTCTTTTTTAAGTGATATATTACCATTATAAAAATAAACAATTTACAGATTATTTTTGCGATTTATAAATTTGCACATATATATTACTATATAAATTTAATAATTAAAAAATTCCACTAATATAAGAGCTTAAGCTTAAAGGATATAATTCAAATATAAGGTCAAATAATCCTATCGTAAACAATACAGACTTTATAGTTAATATTAGAAATATATTCTCTAAGCAATCGTATAATATAGGACTTTAAAATGCTTTTTAATAAACAGTTCAAATTTTTTTTTTAAATTTATTTTTATAAAAAGAAGTACCCAAGAATTTAAATACTTTGAAGCATTAAATATAGATACACTGATAAAAAAATTCAACAATGGGAAAATGATAACAATCTAAATAAACCTTCTCTATTGTTTTGAAGATAAATTGCAAAGTATGGAATTATTAATTTAAATAAGAAAGAAAATTAAGTAGAAAATTATTAATTTAAATAAGATTATGTAACTTAAATTTATATAACAAAATATTTAATTGTTTAAATTAACAATTAAGCCTTATTAATCATGTTGATTTACTTAGCAAATTTATACATTTAGATTCTAAAACTATACTCTACACTTATATTTACTTTAAAATTGAATTGTTCTTATAAAACAGGTTTCTAAAAGAATTTCATTGTTGAGATAATTATCCATAAATTAGAATTAGTTTTGCATAATATTTTAAAATGTTCATTGTTAATTAGATTTGCGTGCAATAAAAAATCTATAAGGATTCTGCAACTTTACTAGTCGTTTCTTCTTGAAATGATTTCAAATTTTTAAATGAAATGATTATTTCCAAATAAAAAGTTAGGACTTAGATATGAGAAGATGCAAAATACGTAAACTTCAATTTTGTACTTTACATTAAAAATTAAATGTAGATAACGCTAAAATAAATCACTAATTCTTCATTATAATTTACTATTATTAAAATTAATAATCAATCTTTAAAAAACACAGAAAAACTAAAAACATCAAACAACTAATAGATATATTTTTTTCAGTATAAGTCCACTATATCGCCATACAATATGCATTGTAACACGAAAAAAAACAATCACAATTACTGTTGTTGTGTAAGCTTAATTCAAAGGGGATTTTCCACTGATAAACAAAATATTACAGTTATTCACAGAACAAGATAATTTTAATTAAGAGCACACACATTAACAGCAAAATCAAAAGGCAGTAAAGAGAACTGAATTGTTTCAAAATATTAAACAATGATTTTTAAAGTAAATATCATATATAAGTTTCTCACAACATGTTTAAAACTAATTTTCTTGATTACAAAAATTATTAATTTTTTTCAGGAGTAAGATTTTTTCAGTAATAAGATTTTATTTAGAATAAATAAAATATTCATCATATCGAATTAACATATGAATTACTTATTATTATATGATGTAGAAATAATTATGATTTTACTTATAAAATTTAATCTACAACTATTCACATAAAAAGTAAAAGACTTTTCAAGTTTAAGGAAAATATACTTAAGAGAATTTGGAAGATTTATAAAACAATGTAATAAAAAATTTAATACAATAGCAAATCTAATTAAATTTAAAAATAAAAACTATGGAATTGCAGAAAAATAAATATTTACATGATTCAAAATAACAAAAGAATAAAACAGTAAAAGGAAAATAAAGAATAGAATATGCATTAAAGATAATAAACATTAATACATTTAAAATATTAAAAAGTAAAATGAAATGAAATAATTGCATAGATAAAAAATCTAATTCAGTGTATTTAAAATTTGTATTTAAGAAAAATAAATTAGAGAAATATTTTCTCAGATTGAAAATCCAAATTAAAGTGTTTAAATTTAAGATAAATTAGTTAATACACTTACCTAATTAATAAATGACAATCAACATAATATTTAATTCTCATATGCAAAATTAGTAAAGGCTGTCCATCACTTCCAATGCCCTATAATAGTTTAAAATGTTTAGAAAAATCAATAAGATAATATATAATTTATAAAAAAGCAATTATAGTTCTACTATTGCTGCAGAATTTTGATTTTAATTTATTTTATAAAATAAAATATTGTTTATAGAAGAAATTTTGTATAAAAACAATCAAAAATATTAAAATTAATGAATAGTTTTATTTTAGTCAATAATTCTTACTTGATAATGTTAGAAAAATTTTAATAATGTTGAAGACAAAATATTTTTACTGTAGTTCAGCAAGAAATTTTTAAAAAATTGATTTATTGTCCTGCTAAGATTACTCTTCATACATAAAAGTTAACTCAACTGGGAGTTATTATAACAAATGGAATTTGAATCGCAATAAATATTCAACCCAAGATAGGATTCGAACCAATGAAACGTTGAATTAAAGGCAACAGCGTAAATTGCAGCTAAATGGTAAAACTTAGCTGCAAATTTAACAAAAATTAAGAGAATTTTGGCAAAAGAGCAAATATAAAAACAAAAATATGAAAAGTGGAAAGGAAAATGAAAATTCAATAGGCGCAGGACATATTCCATAGAGATAAAAATATTTTCAATAAGTAAATATGATATATAGCATAAACGGAAAGATAAAATATAGACATAAAGTTTGTTACTATAATTTTTAAATTATATTAATTTAAAAATTATGTTCTTTAATTTTTCAATAAAAACACCCTTAAAGATGATTTTAAATAAAACTGAGCATACATAATTATAAAAATAATTTTTTTTTGTTTACTTACATTACTGTGCGTTTTCCAACTTCGGACAGCATATTTTGAAACTTTAAGGTTTAAATCAATGAAAATGTAATCTCCATCTAAAGAAATATACATAAATATTACCAAATTATGTATAGGCAATTATAGCTTTTCTAAACTGAAAATATAAATCATTAAAAAAATTATGCTAACAATAAAGAAAAATTTAGTAGATTTAATTTTGTAGTCTGTTATTAATGTTCTCTTACATCTAAACTCAACTATGTCTCTCAAATTATTAACAAAATTATAAAATTACAATAAACTATGCATTAAAGATGAATTTATGATTAAACAAAATTAAATATTGTCTTATTTTGAAATAACACAATTCGTTTCATAACAAAATTTTTTATAAAAGTAATTTTTTTTTCAAAAAAATATCCCAATGATATTTTATAAGGTATGAAAAAAATAACAATTACTAAGCACAACAACACATAGTATCCAATAAACTTAAGGGAAAGCAATGCTGTCACAAGAATAAATAAAAGCATATGACCTTTTCTCCATTCTTGTATAGTAGATTTTAATCATAACTTAAATTCCAAAATTTCATTAGCATAATTTTACAATTAGAAGATTTTTATCATTTTAATTTCCATATTTATTTTAAATTTTAGAGCATAATTACTTTTTGGCTTTAAAATATAAAATACATTATTTTGGGGGTAAAATGTATTTTAGAAAATACTTTTGGGTAACTATTCCCTTTCATTATCCAAATTAAAATACAGCAAATTATAAATCAAAACACAAACTTGTTTACTCCTATTGTTATACTGAAAAGTTTGAAATTTGTTAAATTTAAAAAAAAATTTTTAAAATACTAACCGCACTTGAAAAGTAATTTTACCACAAATCTGTCGCATGGATAATGCCTTGTTAAATATTTAATATTAATGGTAACATTCTTTAAATAGAATATACAGAAAATTTTTTCTTCAAATGAAATATTTAACCTACATAAAAATTTAACAAATACCCTGATAAAAAGCTAATCCAAAAAGCTCTGCATCAAGAAGGCCAAGATGTTTACTTGCTTCATCAAAAACTTCTTGTCCTTTACCCTTAGCCTAAGAATACAAATGTCACATAAGAACTTAAAAGTTACAATTCAACAAACAATAAATTCTATAGAACATTAAAAGGTCTAAGCAATGTTTACTTTATATATTCAAAAAGGATTACATTATTTTTTCAACAGTTTAAAGAAATTTACTTCATATTTAATAGCTGTTATTAAAATCAAAAAATTTTTAAATATAAAGCGTACCATTTCCATTACTGTAAGTTTACATTAATTTTATTAATATAGTAAATGCTTTTTTATATCATTTACCAAATTATTACAAGCAAACAAATTAGTGGAATTGTTGTAATATTCAAAGTTTTCCAAACAAACTAAAAAAGTAACAATTATTTAATTTCCATTCAAAAAATATTAAAACTCTGGTTTTAATATTTTTATATTAATAAGAAAGAGACACAGTAATCATTTATATGAATATCATATTTCATTTTTATAAGAATTTTTAACTGCTTTCATCCATAGTTAAAAATTTTTTTAAAAAGAACTTTATATGCTTAATCACAATCTTTATGCATGTTTTTTTTTTTTTTTTTTAAATTTATCACTAACATGATTTTCTTCTAACATTATTGATGAGTTAATATTACATTTAACTATTGAGGTTATTTTTGATAAATTTGATAGAAGCAGTTTTCATATCACAAAATAAATTTCTCTTAAAAAAAGAACATCTAAAAACTAATATCAGTAGCTGCACACTTACATCTACAACATAAAAAATAAGCTCTTTAGTAAGGAACTGAACAGCAACATATTTCTTTCCTGGAGGCAGTGGGGCCTTACAGGTAGTCAAAGCCCTATGGAAAGACTGGCGCATTGTACTAAGACATTTTTCACCTTTCCACTGAAGAAATTGAAAAGTTATTAGAAGCACACAAAAACAGGCAAAAATAATTCATTACAATATATTTTCACATCATAAAATAAAGGTGTGATTTATCAAAACAAAAATTGTCTAATAACTAAAAGATTAAATATTTGAAAGTATTTATCCTGTATATTTAAGTAGTAATAATAAACTTGAAATCAGCAATTATTAATCATTTTAACTAGGTTAATATTGTTAACTGAAAAATAAATTTTTAAGAATTAAATGAAAACAAATAATTTTATGGTAAATGCATTTAATATTTATACAATTCAAAATAACTTAATAGTGAAAACATTGAAACTCATCTATCCTGCAAGCTATAAAACATTTTATGATATCAATTTAAATTCCTGACATTAATACATAACATGTTAAGGTTCACATTAAGATATATCACTTATATTAATTTGTAAAATGCATTAAAAGTATTTCAAATATTTTTCATGTTTTATTAATTATTCTAAAATTTTATAAATTTTCTTTTAAATATTTCTAAAGGAATTTTTTAATAAAATTACTTTGATTACTTTAAAATAAATATTCTTATTGTTAAATTACTTTTGTTGAACCAGAAGAAAATTTTTGCAATTAAACTTTAATTGAAATTTCAAAATGTCATTCATTAATAAATTTATATATCAAGAAATTTTTTTCTTTTATTTCATTTTTAAAAATTCAAAAAACATTAGTGCAGTAAATATTATGAATTCTAGAGAATTACTTGTTTGCTTACCTCTTAAACAACAATTTATAAATGATGAATATTGCATTTTATAATTTGTTAATAAAAAATGTGTTTCGATATTCAAACAGTGAAACAGTAAACATTAGTTTCCTCAAGACTTCAAAAATATTTTAAAAAAAACATCGTATGTAGTTTTAAAGATAGCCTACAGTGTAACTATTTAATCTAGTTCATAAAATTTGAAGACGAATTTGGAAAAAAAATATTTGAATTTACTCATCAGATGATGCTAAAATTGAATAAATCTTATTAAATGTTTAATAATTAAAATATGTTAAAAATAATCTATTGCATAAAAATTTATTCAATTTTTATTGAGAAATCACATTGAGAACAATTCAATGAAAGCAAATATTTAAGAAATGTATGTAGGAATAAATTCTAGTACTTTATCTCTTATCAAAGCTACTTTCAGTAAATGGTTTCAGAAATAAATCAAGAAAAATTCATATGAATTCAACATATTTCTTTAGAAAAGTAACACCTTGCATACTTAATTTTACTAAAATAATAAAAAAACCTGAAAATCTTAAATATTTTGGTGTTTGTTTTTATACTAAAGTATTATTGGTAAATTATGGAGATTTCAGGGCCTAGGAGAATGACATTGGCAAAATTTATTACCTCATTACAAACATTTCTAGAACAATTTAATAAGCATTTTAGAAATCCACATTTTAAAATTTACATTAATTAATGTACTTTTTTCTTGTGAATGAAAATGAAATCAGGAATATCATAAAAATTATTTCTTATAAATAAAAAAAATAATTCTAGAAAGGTAAAAGAATTTTAAACAAAAACTTCAAAACTATATAAAATTATTATGGTCAGCATCTTTTAGAAACACAAATACTATTAACAAATGTTTCACATAGTAAATATTCAAAAAGTAAAAAATAATTCAGAAACCCAAAATAAAAAAAGTTTGTTCATAGACAATCACTTTCTTTCACAATTTTAAATAAAATGCTAATCACACACACACATATTGTACGCATAACTAATAAGGTATGTGAGAAAAAAAATGTTTTTTATAACATCCTTCTAGCCTTTTATTTGATTTTAATATGAATATATTTTTATTTGATTTTAATGAGTATATATTTCTTAAACATAAATGATCTTATACAATTTTTTTTCAATATATATGTATTAAAAAATTTAGTGAAAGCATGGTAAAATTAATTATGAGTTTTTGTTCAAAAACACAATTTTAAATACAAATCTCACAAAAGATATGCATTTAAAATTATTTTACTCTATTTATAGATGTTTCTAATGATAATTTCTTGCTACTTTCTCAACAAAAGTTATGTTTTTATGCCACTCAACTATTTATCATTTCAATAAACTGAACTTTTTTTCAATTATTTGAATATAAATTTAATTATTTATTATCAACTACTATCACAGAAAAAAATTTTCATTTATTTATATTTTTGTTAAGATCAAATAATAAGATATTTATGTTAAGATCATTTAGACCTTCAAAAAAGAAAATTTACTGAGTAATTTTCAATTATAGAATTCTTTTTTTTATAATTTTTATTCATATTTACGTTTTTCATTCTATGCAATCCAAACTTCTTTAAAATTAATTATAGTGCCAGACCAAATTTCAAAATTATGTGAAAAATTAACTTTATCAACACACTCTTGGCAAACAACTTTCCATTTCAGATAAACTAACATTTCCAAACTTAGTCATCCAGTATTTGTGTATCTAGGTAAATATATGTGTTTCAGGTTAACTGCACACTTTTTTCAATTTAGATGTTCAGTAATCATAAATTTAATAAATACATTTAAAAGCAATTTTACTACTATACTACCTATTTATTCTCTTTATTCAAATTAACATCAGTAAAATGATTTTAAAAATTTTAGAATTTTTTTTATAGTAAACTTTTAAAATTTAAAGTTTTATATACATTTCAGAGAAGTTAAATTTTCATCACATATAGTTCTCAAAATTTTGAAATCATAATCAATAAAAAAACATTACTTTAACCAAAAGTATTATGTTTGCATTGTAAAAATATGAGATAAGGGAAAATTATCTATTTGCTAATTTTCTTAACTTATTGAAATCGCTAAACATTATTTAAATTTATTAATCATTATATCCTATTATGAGAAACTCTTGAATGTTCTCATTAAAATTTGAATGAAAAACTATTAATTTTGAGCTGGACAGCAGAAAATCTATCATGTTTGAGATATGAATCAAACTAAGATTTTTGTTATTCTTTATCTTAATATGAATAAAAAATTGTTAACCCAAATAAAAAGTAACCAATAATTAAGGCGTTGAATTTATAACAGAAAGTATATTCATTGGTTTCTTATAAGCGATATGTTACAGAAATGAATAATAATTTTTACTGGAACATAAACATAGTATGTATACTGGAACATAAACATAGTATGTACATTATAAAAATTTGCAGGTAAATAAGAGCATATGGTGAAATCTACAGAATGAAAGGTATGAAGTTTGATTCCAGCAACAATTGAATAAGAGAAGATGGATGTTACACTTCTGAATGCACACCTGTCAAGGAGGGGGTTAAGTAATTTTTCCGATTTCATCCCTTGTGATAAGTTAACATGGTTTACTATCAAATATAAGTTATTTTGGAAAGACATTTACATAATGGATACTTTAGAACAGGTTATGTTTAATGCTGCCCAAGACACAATGTGAAATGTGTTTTTGAAAAATGCAGTATAAAAATTAAGATTGATTTACAAAAAAATACTAGAAAAAATATTCATTTTTGAAAATAATTTAGTGTGATAAATTATCTACCAATAATTAAACTATTTTTAATTTGCAATTCTATACGTAATTTTCAGGAAAATTAATAAAAATAAAAACTCAAATAGCTGTAACACTTTCTAGAAAAATGCCTAATTTTTTAAAAGGGAAATTGTGTGTTTTATTCAAGAAATATTTAAAAGAAAAATACAATATTTCAAAATATAGCACTAGCGTCTCAATTATTCAGTATTTTAGGTAACTTTTGATACATTTACTTTTTGCCCATGAAGCTAGGCAATTACAGTGCAAATAGTTATCAGAGAAACATTATTAAATGTTACTAAATGTCATTATTAAATGTTACTATCAAACATTACTAAATGTCAACTACTTCATATTAGCATTTTTAAGTAATAAAAGAAATTGAACTCTCTGGAATATATTGTGTAACTAATAAAAAATCAATAAAATAATTTACAAAACAATATAGTTAAAAATCATTCATTACATATCATAATAACATTTTGGAAAATAAGATCTAGAGAAACTATTTGTTTCTCTATTTCGTAATTAATAAATAGACATTTGTTTCTATTCAAATAATAAAAAACTCAAAATATTAATGAAACGATAATAAAAATGATAATTTTTAATCAACAGTAATAACTTTAAATTAAGTCTTCCAAATGTAATAATAACTTATCAATATAGGACTTGAATCTTCTCTGAGCTTCAATTTGTAAGTCAAAAGAAACTTACCTTCAATTTAGTAATTTAATAAGTTTAAGAAATCCCATTTTCTGAAAATATTATTTCGACTGATTGATTACCCATTCACTAATATGTGGCACACTAACGAGCGGTACAGTTTAAAGGAAAACAAAACTAAAATAACTGGTGAGGAAAGCGATCATTAACATACCAAAGCATGCTGCAATAATAAATGAAAACTACCAACGTTAATTGGGGTCATTCTATCTGACTTACCTGTTCCTCGGCTTCGGCGGTCATCGCTCTGCGTCCGAAAATCATCGCATACGAATTACAAAACCGCGTGATGGTATTACGATTGAGAGGTATGTTCGGCATGCGAAGGCACTGGTTGTCACACCACACTAGTCACAAAAATTTTACACGCTGCTCCTCAATAACACTGTCAAAATCCACGGCGTAAGTTTCATTTCATTCAATAATAATTCCAGTGATGAAAGTACACTTGTGTGGAAACGAAGCATTCACCAAGATACAAACTCATACAGTATTCAAAAATCATAAGAGAAAAAGGATCCAAAAAACGTGGTTGGCAGTCTTCTTGGATATATTATAACATGACAATTAAACTACGTTTACGTTTTAGAAAATATGAAGAGTCAAAAGAGAAAGAGAACTCGCGGTTTAGGGTTATACATTGCGCAGGAAGATGCGCAGATTGTGAGGTGGTTTTCTGCCAATAACCTGATATCCGTCGCCAAGGGAAAAATCACGGGAAAAGAATTTTAAAACAAGTTCTTTTGGAAGTCTATAAATCATCATTTTCATTATGCATCTTGTTTTTCTAAATTTATATATTTTGAAAATGTAGTAATTTAAAGCCATTATACTTTTTATTAATTTTATTTGCTAAGACTGTCTTTTAATGAAACAAATTAAATAAAGATAACTAATTTCAGTGATATTCAAAAGCTTGCTTGGTTTATTATTCTACATCACTTTTGTACACTAATCCACATTGATGTATGTTTTACGCAACTTAGCTTGAATTTAGGAATTGAATTTTCTATCTCTAGAACTAAACCAGAACACTATCTTTCAGTTATCATCCCGAGCAAAAATAAAATACAAATATTTCTAAAACTAACTAACAAATTCTTGCAATTTGATTTATGAAGCATAATATTTTTATTTTATTTTTACTGTCACATTAGTTTATATTTTAAATAAAAAGTAAATCCAAAATTATATATTTTAAGTTTAATTTGTAAGTAAAATTATAGAAAATATATTAATAATGAATTAATTTAAATATATATTTCAGCAAAATTAAGTATATTTCTTAAATCAAACACTGAAATGAAAAGATAATGTAACACCTTAATCTGCGATGTAAGTTTTGATCGGATACATTTAACTAATATTTTACTTCAAATTTATTTCCCCAAAGTAATAAGAACATTATTTAGTTAATATCTAATATTCACGCACTGATCATTATTATTTACAAACTGTTATGGAATTATCATATATATTGAAGTTTTAAAACATGGAAGGAAATTGTACAATATTGTAAGATATAAATATATAATTGGAGGTCAAATCATTCCACTTAATTTATCCTCAAATTGTGACTTTACTTTCAAAATTTAACATATAAAAATGTTCTGAAAATCCAAGCTCTACATGTTATCTCATTTTTATTTTGTTTCTTCTTTGATACAATAATAAATATTATTTGTCTTTTATATATTTTTAAAATAATTTTTGTCTATGTTGTGTTTCTCAGGTATTTCTAAAATTGCTGAAGAAAAATTGAGTGAAAGTGTTCTTGCTAGAAGACACCACCTATTCACACACCTATTATCAGGAAAAAAATAATCATTTTTATCATTATTGATAAAGAAAAACCCCATTATCACAATTATAATCATTTTGTAATTTTATCATTCTCCCAAAAATTACTCGCCAAAAAGAGCGATTTATTTAAGCACATTTCTAACCACGTAGGCGAAATACTCTTCTGGAACAGATAAAGCGAGGGCGGAGATTCCTCCAACAGCTGGAATGTGAAGCTCGTCAAGAATGTGACCAATCATCGACTGACTTTTACGAGGAAAGCCCGCCAACTTTTATTTTACTTTGATGCCCCCCCCCCCTCTAAAATGAAAAAAAGTAAAACCAAATCGTTTATTCTGAATAACTGAGGGTTACATTCCCTATGTTGGGGGAGTCCTCAAAAAGAAGAATTACTTTTCTTTGACAAAAGGCCGGCAGGAAATATTTCTCTACAACAAAAGCCCGCATGCGTGAATTACAATATAACACATGATGTGTTAAAAAAGGAATTTATAACAATACTGAATTTATACTCTGCATCAAAAGAATCGACGCATCATACTTTGAAAAGGTGACAATTTTCACTATATTTGAAGTATATAAATTCGACCAGATGTTTTAGATTCATGAAAAGAAAATTCACTCGTTTTATTTTTAATATTATTATTCATTTTTTTTTTAACTGAATTATAAATTTGATTATTCACAACCCGTTCTCATTTTTTTCCCCTTACTGAATATATTTTATGATAAGGGATCACACAACTGCTCTTGAGCAAATATTTTGATTTTTTTTTTTTTTTTTTTTTTATTTAAAAGGACACTTTTATAAATGAAAATATGTCCATTCTCAATGTTCCCCTATATCCATTTATCAAGAAAAATATTTTTTATTTTGTTTTATGAATGGAATTTGAATCTACATATTAAGAAGTTAAAAGAAGTCTGCATGTTTTCTTTTTCTTTGGATAACACAAAAGAGATTGATGTATTGATAGAATTTTTCGAAAATCGTGTGCGTTTCCTAATATTGAATTTCATATTTTTTAGATTTAGAATTAGAAAAGGAGAATTAAATAAAATCCATAATATTAGGGAATTGTATTAGTTCAGCTCTAAATCAGCAACTTTTTTCTTCATTTCAGCATTTTCTTCTTCATTTTGTCATTCTACTCTTTTTACATGCAGAAAAAATTAATTTATAATTGAAACTTGATTTTAAAAAATGGAAATATACACTTTCTTATTTTTAAATAAGAAAGTGTCATAATACACTTTCTTATTTTTAAATTTTTCAGTTTGTTTATACACACGATGAATAATTCAACTGGAACTTAAGGCTTAAAAGTGAATCACGAGATCTGAATACACAGTGATGATCGAATCTATGAACTGTTGAGTTGTAAACTAAAATGCTAATCATTCAGCTTCCATCTGGTTTATTATTATTACATATGACTATTATTACACTTTAATTCCAGGAATAAGATAAAAATTTTGGTATTAAGATTATAGCAAATCATCCTTTCACCATTTGTTGATCCTTTTAAATCGGCATAAGCAATTTCAACCTGTTACCTGAATTGACAGTACTCCACTAAAAATTTAATGCTCTATGTGTTCGATTCCACCCTTGGGATGTTTGTGGTGATTCGAACTTTAAGCAAAAGGTCCCGATCAAATAAGCCCCCATGTACAGAAAGAAACTGTTGAGCGAAGATAAGCAAAATAATTCTGAAACTAAATTTGGGTTTTATGTTGAATAATTTATGTGATCAATCTTACTTTTTATGGATACACACCCATTGGTCAGGAATCAACTTCGAACTGTAGTTTCCTGTCGATGTTGCCGAATGGGTAAATATAGATCGCTAAAAGTAGCAAACTAAATAAATAATAATTTATATTTTGATAAATCTTAAACTATTATCTTTTTATTTTTTTATTTATTTTTTTTCAAGTGTGTATGTGTAAGATTAAATTTTTTAAAAAGTAGCTATATAATTGATAGTGGTATGTTTCTAATGTTTCCTTTGTAGAACTTTTTTTTCTCTTGTTATTTTTTTATTAGGGTTAACTCAACTTTTTTCTCTTCCATTAGTTTGAAAACAAATGAGGAAAATTTATGTTTTTTGTGTGTTTATTTATTTTTTAGAATCTTTACACAAATAAATGCGAAACGTTTTTGGTTTCATCTCCTAATAAAAAGTGACTAATTTTTAATTCCTTTTTTCCACTCAATATATTTTTCATAATGTTTTTATTTTTTAAACTTAAATTTTAACTCAATTTTTTTTTACATATTTTAATTTCTCTTTTCATTAATTCTTCAATTTTTATTTGTATGTATTTTATTTTTATTTTTTTAAACTTTATTTATGTATTTATTTATTTTGTATTCTAAATGATTTATATTGCTCTTAATTTTGAAAGCTTTTTCTATGTTTAAAAAGTTATATTTTAGTGTGTGCTTTTCTAATTATTTCACATTGTTATTTATTTTGTTAAAAAAATCTAAAAGAATTTAAATGAAACGATAATGAGTATTTACACTGTCAGCTCTGATAGGAGTCAATTTTACAAATAGAAGATATTGATTACACAGAAGATATTGATGAACATTTGTTTCGTTCTTAATATATATATATATATATATATATATATATATATACACATGAATAAAACATAAAAATAAAGTATAGAACATTTTTAATTTAATGAAACTGTATATTGTACAGCACAGTATGAGTAATCTACATAATTTAAAAATGTCTAAATAATTAGACATTAGAGGCTACAAACGAAAATGCTTCTGAATTAAGATTTTTGTATACTTTAAAGGTATTTGTAAGAGTGATAACAGAGAGAGAGAGAGAGAGAGAGAGAATCCTTTTAAGAAAATTAGATGATAATACTATTCTAATTTAGGAATAGCTTTTGAAAGTTTTTATTTTTAAAGATTTATTTCAGAATAATAAGATCCATGACGGATTTTCGAAGATGCTCATACACTGACACTCGTGACACCCGCAAATAATTCTTGGTTTCAGAAAGGCCTTGTATAAAAATATACATAGCAACAAATTTTTCACTTCAAAAAGAAATTATCGTCATACTTTTCCCGTTATCATAAATGTCACAATGTTATCAAAAGAATTTTTGCGATTCTCATTGCATAACTGCTTATCATTATAAGAAATTGCCTTAGGAAAATTGGCAATTATAATACTTTTTTATCGCAAACACGTTATACACATCCGGCTATCATTCTAAATGAATATTTTAAAACTGCTAAAAATTATGGAATCCGCATTCTTTTGCGTCGTATCTTCGCTTTAAAGATATAAATCGCTTGCTTCTTTTCCCTCCGTACAAAAGGAAAGGTGAGGGAGAAATGCTGCTATTGTGTTCTTTTTTATTGTCTTGTGTCTCTTATCATGTTTGTTGATCTACTTTAGTAGTAGATGCAGCGAGTTTTTAAAAATTGTTGAAATTCCAAACTCGCTCTTTCTTTGATAAAAATATCCTTTCTTTCTTATTTTTCCCCTAAGGTCAAAACACTTAGAATATTCATCAAATTTGTTAGTTGGGTAAAATTAAAACTCTGGGATATTGACCTTTATTCTCCGACTTGAGATTGAGGGTGTCTTCCTTAATTCAGTGATCTGTTTCATGAATATTTGAAGCACTTATTGCAAAAAGGTTACTCAGAAATAAATTATGTATGATTTGAGACTTTGATTCGAAAATTTTTTTGTTTCTCTCTTATTTTTGTACTATGGCAGTGAATTTTACGATGAATGCATTAGGAGATATTGTTGTTAGGGAAAATCTAATGTTAGCATAAATAATAGCATATTTATTTTAAATAATTCCTCTTAAATTACTATATATTATGTTGCTTTATATGAATAGAATAATATTTTTGCTATTCAAAAAATCTATTCGGAAATATTTTGTTTTTGAATTTTCTGACTCTTATGTGTCTAAAAAAGTGTGTGTTATTGATAGGCCATATCATAAACACTGTCAGGATTTTCGGTAAACGGATCTAAGATTTATCTTTGCAAAAAAAAATTTTTTTTAATAGCGTTATAAAAATATTTTCATTTCTAGAATTCCAAATTGAGTTTTTTATTTCGATAACTCTCATCACTCTGGCAATTGAATGGTTTAAATTTCAACAGTTAACGGGTTTGATTTGACAGTGTGTGTTTATAAAAAGTCTGTATCAACTTTCAACTGTCTTTCTTAATCAAACTAGCCCTCGTGTGCAAATCTAATTAACTCACACCTCTTTAATAAACTACAAGACATTTACCAAATTAAAAGTTATTCTTCTTTCTGGAGTGTGAAAAATATTTAATTTTTTAATATGAGTCTTACTTCGTTCTATAATCGGATGTGTAGCTTTAATATGGCATACGAAGCATATAAAAACTAGAAATGTTGTAAATATTTCGTAAGATTTAAAAATAACTCAATTAAACGAAAACATGTGTGTTTAATTTTTCTAAACAATATGATTTTTTAAGAAATAATATTTGTTACATGTTCTACTAAACTGAACATTAAATGTTCTTCTAATATAAACTAAAATGCATGCTCATTACATGTCCATTAGTTCAAAAAGCAATTAAATCTATTATTAATTAATTTAAATTTTTTTATTGTCGGATAAAAAAAATTAGTTATAAAAAGGAAATATTCAATTACTTGAAATATTTTGATTTATTATGAAATTGTATAAAAAAATTTCAAAATTTAAATTTGCCTTAAGTTAGGGTATTGTAAGAATGTGTATGGATCTTTTCTATGTATCGCTCTGTATCGAATCCGCAAATCACACTCTTATCATTTTTAATCATAGTTAAATAAGTGGTTGAGATACTTGAATTTTGGAAGTTCACAGGGCTCCTCAACACGATGGCGTAAGGAAGTATCGAACCCGCTACCTAAAAACCTGAGAGCAATGCGTTTTCCCACCAGGTTACTGTGTTAAATCATTTATAATTTTGAAAAGATTCAAAATGTTATAAGCTGAATTTCATATAAAACTGGCTTGAGCTAGCAACTGATTTAGTAATGTTCTGATTGATTTAGTTCGCGGGTTTTTTTTTCTTTCATGTTCTTTAATATACATGCAATGATTCGAAGCCATTTTAAATTGTACATATCAGGTCGAATTAGCTCCCTGGTGTGCAAAAAATAACCACAGAATAGTCAACAACCTTGAAAATAAAAATACTTTTATCACGCCATTTTTTTTAAGCATCACATGATGATGTAGTTGCATATTTTATGACATGTCCAGTCTTTTGCAAGATCAAAATTCTTGCAATTTTGACTAAAAAAAAAATATATGAAAAAAAATAAATATTTTATCTAAGTAACAGTTCTACATAATTGCGAAGATATGCTCAGCCTTGGAAAAACTAGACAACTAGACTGAAAACTTAAGGGCAGAAAAAAAAAGAACCGGAAATCAGCATCTTTTGTAGACAATAACAGCATGTGTCCAATCAATTGCTCAGTATTTTTCTAGTAAAAGATTCTTAATGTTCGAGAGAACCTTGAAAACGATAGTCAAAAAATTTACGTTCTACTGTAAATGTGCTCGGAGTACAATTATTGAACTCGTTTGGAATTTTTCGAAAGATTGAAAAACATTGAGATGTATACCAGCATCTTGCACTTTTCTGAAATGTTTTGAGAAATTCTGTTTACATTATATCAAATTAAATTTCTCTATTTTAAAACTGGAAGCGATTATATTTTTTATTACCATTCGAAAAATTAGTTCATGATTTTTTCTTAATAGGTACCTAATTTATGAACTCTCATTTACCAATCTTTTTTTCAGTTTACTTTGTTTTATTTTATAGTTATTATATAAATTTTATGTTTAACGTGAAATTTAACTATCCTTTTATTCAAACATTTATATTAAATTAATGTATAATTATTTTGTTTTTAGTTGCTGTTTTGATATTCCAGTTTGTTACTTTGCTGAGCAGATAGAATTGGAATAACTTAGTTAAAAAAGACGTAACTGAAAGATAGCGGTACATTTAACTAAGCCGAAGATTGTTGGTTTTGGAGGGCTTATACACTTTAAAATTCGGAAGAGTAATACGAGGGTTGCTATTTATATTTATGGCCTAATAATGAAAAAACAAATATGTAGGTTCGAAATTGGTTTTATTGTTTTTCAAAATATTCTCCATGATGATCAATACACTTTTGCATGCGTTTGAACCAATTTTCAAAGCACTTTTTCCAGTCCGATTGAGGTAACTCCAAAACATGCGTTTTGAATGCATCAACCGCTTCTTCGGGGGTCGAAAATCGTTGTCCACGTAATTTATTTTTGATGTGTGGGAATAAGAAGAAGTCATTGGGTGCCAAATCAAGACTGTACGGCGGATGACCCATCAGTTCGATCTTTCGCTCCGTCAGAAATGCCTTTGTTTGAGTCGATGTGTGAGAGCTCGCATTGTCATGATGAAGAATGATTCGCCTGTTCTTCTGCTTTTTTCGAATTTCTCCGATGACTTCTGGCAAACAAATGGTCGTGTACCATTCAGAATTGACCGTCCTGCGTTGCTCTAACGCCACTGTTGCCACATGACCGTTAATGCCGAAGAAACAGGCAATCATTTGTTTCGATGTGCTTCTTCCTCGAACAACTTTTGTTGGTTTTGCCTCGTCTTGGAAGACCCATACAGTTGATTGCTGTTTTGTTTCCGGCTCATATGCATAGATCCATGATTCGTCACCTGTGTAGATGTTATACACAGCCTTTGATGTACCTTGAATGTATTTTTCCAACATTTCCTTGCACCAATCGACACGAGCCTTTTTTTGAGCGTTTGTCAGATTATGCGGGATCCAACGCGAACAAATTTTTTTTACGCTCAAATGTTCATGCAATATTTTATTGATGCTAGTCATACTAATGTCCAAAGACGCCTCTATCTCACGGTATGTCACATGACGATCTTGCTTTATCAGTTCACGCACAGCATTGATCTTTTCTGGCACAACAACGGATTTTGGACGACCTGCACGGGATTCGTCCTGGATCGAACATCGACCACGATTAAATTCGTTATACCAATTTTTTACAGTGCTGTAGGATGGCGCTTTATCGCTGTATAAAGAATTAAGTTCATCGAAGCACTCTTGTCTTGACAATCCACGTCGAAAGTTATGAAAAATAATGGCACGAAAATGTTCACGATTCAATTCCATTTTTTGACAGAGAAGAACTTTTCAATTTACTGTCAACAACACAAATAAAGCTATAATGGTAAATCGTCTGCTGAATTTATGTTTAAAAATATCAAACTTTCGATTAAAATCGTCTTCGGTTGCCTAGCAACACTTACTGTTGCCAAGGCCAGAAATATAAATAGCAACCCTCGTAAGTCCCTCTATTGATATAAGAAGAAAAGTAGCAATTTCTTTATTTATAAGGAAATATAATTGATTTTTTTTATTTACTTGCGAAAAAGGTAGATTATTATTTTTCCATTTTTACTTAAAAAAAAAGGTGTATATAAAGTATTTAGAAATGAAATCCTTTTGTGTAAAAACCAGCAACTGTGGTCATAAAAATAGCTGCCCAGTTAAAGAAACACGGTAGTGCGCTACGAGACGAGACAACGTGCAGATATTAGATGTTTAATTCGGAAGCCAAGGCTCTTATCGCTATATCTAAATGAAACACAAAGAAAAAGTCATTTACAAAACTGTTGAAAAGAGCAGATTATACTAAACGACAGTTTTTAGCCATAAAGTGGTTTTTCTTTTATTCCTATTGCAATCATGTCTACATCATTGTATTACAATTCTCATTGGTTAAAAATATCCATGACGTCAGATAACGTTTCATTTACGACACATCGTAGTGAGACGGCGTCTTAAATCCGACTTGTCGACGAATTAGCTACCTGCCTTCAAACTGTATTCTACGAGCTGAAGCAAACAAGTTGAAGTTCATCATCGAATGCCCGAGAATAGTGTCAAAATTCATTTTGTTAATAAAACGGTTTCTTATATAAAGAACAAAGTATCGACTTGAGAAGTCATTTTCCATTGATTCAAGCCATTAATACGTTGACAATAGAACAGAAGAAAAAGCAAATTGTAAAAAGAGAAGACTAAACATCCATTTTATGGTTAGTTTAAATCGGCAAGGGCGATTAAAATTTGTGCATCAACATTAAAAAAAAAATTTGTTTCACATAAACTATGAAAAAGTACATACACCGAATATTGGTTTGCCCATTGTTACGTCAAGCAACTTGCTTGAAAGTAAATATTTGAAAATATTGGAAGAGAATATCTCTACATAAGCTTCTACATCATTGCAAATACTTTGCTTCTCATTCGTTTAATTTTCCAGATGTCCACTTTCATGTCGGATAACAGAATTTCATCCCTAGCTACATTGCTTATTGTTCCATCCTTTACCACATAGTCACTTTATAATGACGATAATTTTCGGACAACAAAAAGATATTTCAGAACACCTATAAAGGACTATATGTAGAGACATACATGTCCACAGATTTAATAGTTCTGAAATGTTCTTCAGGAATCGAGATAACTTTAGAGCATTTCAGAACAATTCACCATTTTTCCGTTAAATCAGAAAAAATCTGACTAGCTGCAATAATTTTCTGTACAAAAATACTTTTTTCAAACGTGTTTATAATGCACTGAAAATGCTTCGGCTCAATTTGTAATTGACATTAAATTGCATTAAGCAAACAATAATGGTTTTCTTAGTCAAAACACGAGAATGTTTCAGTTTAACAATTTCTATAATTCAAACAGAATAACATACTCATAAAGATAGTCGCAATGTCCATGGTAATGGAAACGTAGCATAATTGAATCATTTGCCGAAATTCCTAGCGATAAGTAAATGGAAATTTCGCAATAATGAAGCTTCTTGTTCTAGATAATACTTAGAATACCCTGACCTGGGCACAAAACATTCACATTCCGAACCTATGAGTTTTTCCCCATTCAAATGGTCAACAAAAAGTCGCCAAAAGAGATTTTTATTTGTACTATAACAAAGGGGAAATCGTGAGGGCGTTGTAACTTGGTTGTTCCGGGAAGTGACAAATTAACGGAACAAATAAAAAAATGTCACTCCCCTCCTAGTTCCCCAAACAAGACAATTTTGGTTCGCTTGACATCAGCTGAGGAATGTCGGTATGTCGGGGTATTTATTTAGGGAATACAGAGAGGGATTATTTAGGGATTAATAGGGAATACTGCAATGTGAAGGTCGTGTTTTCAATCTGAATCATTCACTCGGAAAGTGAAGAACATCTATTATTAATGAGCTTTTCCTAAAAAACTTGAATCATTGAATAATAAAATTTAGATTTTATTAATAGAATTGGCAATAAAAAAATATAATTATTCTTTTAAAACTATTTAATTGTTTTCCGTGTTTAGATGTGCGATATTTTTTATTTGAGTATTTTTATATTTCTTTAAAAGTTAAACTGAACTTAATTTGATTTTTTCTGTCTATTTGAAAACACTGATTTCCTGAGATGCTTTTAATGTCTAATCCAATGTAGATGAACACTGCGTGTGTGTGATGTGACTTATATGGTATATTATTTGCCTTTATAATATATTTAAGTTCAAATTTCTGGTTAAAATATCGATGTAGAAAGATTTATCATATTTTTCGAATGGATCATTTCACCAAGTTATGTTTTTTGAAAAATGTCCGAAACCACTACTAGTAATTCATCATGCAGATTCCTGTTGTAGCTTTTACTAATTAAAAAAAAGCTTCCAACATAAAAAAAAATCATTTTATCACTAAAGTGTGACGATTTTACTATGAATTTTGACGATTTTTACAGCAATAATGTGGTTGAGATATATATTATCTAATGACTCCTTTTTCCAGGATATACCACTCATCTTACTTAGATTTGAATATGTAGATCAACACTTAAATGATAAAAAAAAATTTAAGTCATTAGTTAAATTAGCTTATAACATCTCATAGCTATGGTTTTAGGTTTGTTTGTCAATTTAATTGCTTTTTATACGCGAAAGTTGATTTGACTAACTTCTTCAGATTAGAGGCGACTCCAAATCATTACAAACCCCAGTGACCAAGGTAGGAAACGAATCCACGACCTTTTGAATTCCAAAACCATAGCGTGACCATTCAGATACCAGATCGAAACATCTTGTTATAAATTTACCAACCAATCAAAATGTGTTACAGAAAAATAAAAAAAACGTAGAAACTTCAAACATAAAAAAATATACATCTCCTTTTTTATTTTTATATCTACCTTCTTTTATTATTATTTTTTTCATCTCACGATTTATTTGGATTTGTAATACTCGTATAGTGCATTTGTTGTACCTTCGAGCGTTGTGTGGTATTCCTTGGTGCATAGGGAGATATTTTTGTTTTCCCAAATAAAAATAAATAAATAAATAATATACATTTCAAATCAATTTTATGTGCATTTTCGTTTTATTATCATTATTATTACCCATATTCTATTTTCTTGGAATATCTATTAGAAGTTTTGCGCTGTCTTCTCTCATAACCAGAATTCAATTAAGTCCTTCATTCAATCGATTTCTGGATAGTTATGAGGGTAAGAAAAGACAAACTGCATACCTAAATCTGATTCAAAAAATATATTTTTTAATTATTTATTTTGTTCAATAAAATTTTAAAAAATATTTCGAAAAGATCATAATAGATTTCCTAATTTAAGCAGATCATCATGTGACATATAATGTACCTGCAAATATTACATGATTCGTGTTGATTTCATCAGAAAAACTCTACTTAATATTATTTTTAATAATAAAAGTTATGATTTAAATATAGGAATAAACTTCTTCCTATGTAATCCAAATTTAAAGGCAATTGAATAATAGCTTCAGAATGTTGCTGCAGCTAACCTGTGGGGAAAAGCATCGCTTTCGGGTCCAGAAAGTTGCTGGTACGATACCCGATTCAGACGAAGAATATCGTGCTGAAAACTTGGAATAATTTGGGTTAAAAGTTTTGCAAGGGTCACAATGTCCCTCTCATGGTGATGAGTGTGATAGCTCAGGTGTCGACTTCCTCACTTGATCGTAATTTAAGATTTTTAGGTGGCTTAATGATGTTTAGCAGTTTCAGTCGGCAGACATTTCAGCCGGAATTGTATCTCAAAAACCTATCCTAACCACATACCTTTTGAGTGAAATTTTATTCAAATAACAATAGACTATATACAACAACCCCCCTTCCCCCATGTCTATCAAATACCGGAAATACTCGGCCACATTTTTCATTTACCAAATGGCAAAGTTTCCGTGATACATGTGTCATTGTGTCGAAACATTAGATTTAGCCGAAAAATAAAGCGAGCAGGAGTTTTCATATGCTGACCTTTACCTTCTCTCCCTCCAACCTCTTTAACTCAACGCCCCTTTGTCGATGCCACTCTAATATTCTTTAGCGGCATAGGTCACGGTCATGGCTACGTGCATAAACCGGACATCGACTCTCACGTGAGCGTGACTCAATTATTGCTCATTTTCTGTATACGACGTCGAGTGACAATACATTTTTTAGGCCGATAAATCGCAGGTTAAAGAACCACCTTGCAAAACAAAACTCGTAAACACATAGTTGGAAGAATTTGGAACATTAGCCACTGGAACAAACTCTGACGATTGAGCGATCGTGGGCATTGTCTCTCCAAACACAACATTTTTTATTAGAGCGGAAGAATTTCGGTCATGTTCTCTTAGAATAAGTAATAAAAAATGAACATATTATCGCTTTTCATCAATCAAATAATATACTGATTCCTCCTAAACATTTAAATTTGAAAATTGATGCTGAAGATCACTATTAGAATATTTTATAGAGTTTGACTGATAAAAAGTCACGTGTTTTCTGCATTAAACCATTTGGTCGATAAAAAGTCACGTGTTTTCTGAATTAAACCAAATTATTCTTTCGAACAATAGATCAATCCCAACTAATATTATCGAAAGTGAATTGACAACAGTCATGGTATCATACCATTACCATTTTTTTGTTTCATATACTTTATTCACTATCTCACTTAATTTATACAGTTACATTTAATAATACGCACAAATCTTACTTTCTTTCGTTTTTTACAATAACAACAAAACTGATGCCATTCAAAACACAGCTAAACTGAAATCGAAAGTCCAGTATAGCTTGGCTCAATTTAATCAGCCATACTTGACAACAATAGCACAATAATATTACGTTAAGATGAAATAACACAGTCTTTCACATTCACAAATTTTATTAAACACAGCTTCAAACTTTACTATAACTATATTACAACTTAAAATTTATTATAGCTACTTTTGGTTTAAACACACACTTGTTTTGAACAACAAAACTTTATGTTGCCAAACGAAAAATTTAAAGTAAGCTAAGTTGAGTTGTTTTTTGATATTCAGCATCATACAGTTAATAGGACACAACACTTATTTCAAAATATTTCAGCCAACTTATCATGATAATCAAACAAAATAGAATATAATATTCTTGGCATTTCAAAAAACATTGAAATAATTATTAGTATTTTAGGCTTACACCTAGTTGTTCTGGTTGAAAATGAAACAATGTCGGTCAGGATATCGTGCTCTTAACACTAAGAATAGTGCAAAAGTATTCATATAATTAATCAATTCAACAGGTGTACGCATTTTGTCATGATAATAATATAAAAAATAGAATGCATTTAAAATATCATTTTGAAAAACACTGAAGAAAACAAAATATTAAAACAAATTACTTTTTTGAAAATTAGGCTTATTTTAAACTATTACTGTCAAATATTTTTTTTTTTACAACTGTGAGCACTGGGTGTCAAACCCTTCACCCCGACAAGGCCAGAAAATGCTACTCATTTGTCGTTACCCAGCGGACACCTGTGAACTAAGTCAAGGAGGCGAGTATCATCATCCGCGCCATAATCCACCACAAAACCGTATATAGGGTGAGCTCCATTCATACATCATCACAGAAGAAAGGACAGAGAAACACAGAGAGAAAGTAACATTCATACCCGAACCGGGATTCGGACACGAGACCTACAGCTCTGGAGTCAGGAATACTAACCACTCAGCCATCGGTCGGCCACTGTCAAAAACGAAATTAAAACAGCCATGGCAACAAAGCATTCATATTTTAAACTAATTCGACCAAAGACACAATAACAAAAATAATGATACAAAATGGAATCCAAAGTGTTCATAACATCGCCAGTAATAATTATTTTGTGAAAGGATACCATATTGTAGTAATATATAATGTAACATTTCTGTGTAATTATTCATTTGACTATCTCTTTAGTTTTTTTTTTTTTTTTTTTAAAACATACTTTAAATAAACTGGCAGCTTCTTAACATTTGTGTCAACCGTAAAATATTTTATTATGTCTTCCTTTCGTTCTTTTTTTTTTCTTTTTTTTTTCCTTGTGCCAGTTAAACTGACAATATGGGATGCGCTGCTCCACTTTTCCATACTGAGCCATATTTGGTGTGGAATCCGACTGCTTCAGTACACACATGCCATAAGGACCCGTTTATAGGGTAGGCAATCATTCACACCTCTTTCATACACAGAATAGAAGGAAAGGACGATAACAAAATAGATAAAGAGACAAAGCACATCCATGCCCCCAACCGGGATTCGAACCCAGGACCTCCCTATCCTCACTCAGGCACTCTGACCACTAGACAGGGCGGTCAGCTTTCGTTTCGTTGTCACCATTTTTAATGCGAAACATTTTATATCTTAACATTATGGTATTTGATAAACACACGAGTATATTCAATTTAAAATACCGTCTATGGTTTTAGGTAATGCAACTTTTTCTCAACAAGATTTCACTTATAAAATAGCTTTTTAGAATGAATATAATGCACAACTTCTGTCAACACAAAAAATGTAACGAAAGCAAAATATAGTAATAATATATAATATGTATTAATGTCGTGAGAGACACACTTAAAATGCTATCTGCATTTTAATATTCTGATTTACTACTTCAGAGGCGTAAATTAACTGTGTTATGGATTACGTTAAAAATTAAATGAAGTGTTACATAAGTATTTCAACACATCGGTCTATAAACTAGAAAAAATGAACTCTCTGAATTTAGAATTTTGTGTGTAAAATATTGTCAGGGAATAGATTTTATTTCGTGTATTATATATATATATATATATATATATATATATATATATATATATATATATATATATATAGAGAGAGAGAGAGAGAGAGAGAGAGAGAAGAATTTAATTTTTGAAAATTTCTGAGGAATGAATTAACAAGTTCCATTAAATTAATCCAAAAAAGAAAAGACAAATTTGTTTCTGAGTGGATAAAGTTCTGGTTTAATTTTAACAATATAGAGGTTCAATCTCAACTCGGGAATGGTTACCTGTAATATTTTGATATTCGCTAACAAAGGTTTATATTAAAGAAGTTAGAAAAAACCTATAGCCACAGATAACCAACAGTTTATTAGTTTAGAAATTCGATAGAGAAATAAGGAAAAATACACCACACTCAATTGTTTTTAAGAGGGGTCAGATAATTAAAAATTTCTTAAAGCATAGATTTCGCACTTAATCAATATCCTTAATACATTGAATTAAATTAATTATATTAATACAGCAAATTAAATTTAGTTTTTATTCACTTTTTTATGTAGTCAATTAGTATAATTTTATATATGGAAATATAATCATATACATGCAGAAACAAAATAAACTCAACATTAAACTTCACAGAAGATTTTTAACATTATGAGGAATGAATTAACAAGTTCCATTAAATTAATCCAAAAAAGAAAAGACAAATTTGTTTCTGAGTGGATAAAGTTCTGGTTTAATTTTAATAATATAGAGGTTCAATCTCAACTCGGGAATGGTTACTTGTAATATTTTGAAACTCATTTAAAAAACATTCAATCCCGTTCAGATTAGTGAATGGAAAAAAGACTTAAATAGACAATCAACCTAAATAGTTCTAAAAAATATTCATGAAAGTGACTGTCTTTTTTTATTTTTAACCACGAAAAGGAAACTAATTGTTAACAACAAGTGTGAGTATAGTTTTTTTTTACCGGGGAGGGACAAATTATCACATTGTCAAACGCAGAGATGGCGGATCAAAGATTAACTCCATGGTCTTTTAATTCAATATGTTAGAGTTTCAATTCACCCATCAAGCGTCTATTGTGACACTTATGTGGGTGGCAGGTCTTCTGCTTCTAAATTACGATAACTTTCACCCAATTTATATATATATACATATACATATATATATATATATATATATATATATATATATATATATATATATATATAGATATATTTATATATATTTATATATTTAATTAATCAAAGCAGAATACAGCTTCTGATAACTTATCTTATCTTTGATTAATTAAATATATACACACACACACACACACACACATATATATATATATATATATATGTATGTATGTATGTATGTATGTATGTATGTATATATATATTTAATTAATCAAAGCAAAGATAAGTTATCAGAAGCTATATTCTGGGAAAACAACAAATAATTGAATGGAATTATGAGTTTCATTCCTTAGTTATAAGCACGGCTCATATAAGTTTATTCTGCTTGAATTTGCATAATGCAACAAAGCTGATACAAAGCACAACTTTATACTTCAATTTCATATTCTTTCCCCTGAATGAAACATTTTGTTAATACACTACTTTATTAATATGGATTACATTACAAAATTAATGTATCCAAAGAAAATCTTGTTTAAATAAAAGTGGTCACAAATGCAACATGTTTTACGTATCTGAGAAAAAATATCGTTTGTTATCAATTATAATATGTTGGCAACAACGCATGTTTAAGAACTTATAAGCACGGCATAATGTCTTTGTTTTTAAGAGCCATTATAACAGAAATATCAGTATTTTTCAGTCTCGAGAATGCAAAAGTTATTAATCTCAATAATTTTTATGATTATAGAAATATAAGAATTTTAAGAATAATTTATATATATATATTTGCATATTAGAGAATAATAAATATTTAAGAATGAAGTTACGATGTACCAAATATCGATATAGCATAAATCTATTGCCAGATGTACGCAATTAAATATTGATTTATATATTAAACATAACTAGTCTGTAGTAAAAATAAAATATGTAAAACAGAAACTCGAGTTATTTGATTCAGAAATATGTTAGGGAAAGACGACAATCAATCAGACAAACGAATGCATTCTTCGCTAGCTTGTCAGGTAGCACAGTCTCCCATTCAAAGAACACACATTTTTATAAAAATCGTTTGGGGAAACTTTCTACTCAGATATAGAAGCAACTTGTTTTAACAGTAGCGCCAGTTCTCCATCTCAGGAATGCAAGCGTCATCAACCTCAAGGTCAGTTAGTTGCTATCTTCAATTCCATAACCTATTGTGAAAACATATTTCTTTTTTGGATTTTTCGAGACAGTAAAGAAGAATGCAAACACCGAAGTGAAAAGAAGAGAGTGGAATATGTGGGATCAACGAGGCAGAAAATAATCTGTAATTCAATACACCTAAACAAACGAGTTTTATTTGCTCATTCTTCAATTGTGCCTTTCTAAACCTTTTTTTTTTATTATTTTTTCCCCAGTTGTGCGGTTGGATCGCGTTGCAGGTTGATAAATTGTTGGAAGTTGGTAATTTGGATTGCGGCGGAAACCTTCAGGGGAGGTGAAGACATTAAAAGGTAATCACCATATTTCAAAATAAGCTGGGATTATTCCCGACAACTCTTAGGTACAAAGATACAGGAAATTGGGTGTAACGTGCGATGTAACAGATGAGTGCAATCGCTTAAATTTTCGAAATTCCCAATAAATTTCTATTTTGTGTTTTTCATCTGATCGTCAATTAATGTATTGCTTATAAGCGTGGTAATAATATCAGACAATAACAATATGCATACGCCAATCATAATACAATTAGAATATGCTTCCAAAAGAAATATTTGCAAAGTTACAAATATATTTTAATCATTTTACAGAATAAATCATAAAATTTTTGTTTCATTATTTTTCTATTCTTTTAATTTTCCATTTTTTTTATATTGTACAGTTAAGGAAAAAGTTTTGTGAATTAATATTTTACCGTCAAAAAAGTATAAAAAGATTTAATTCATTTTGAGAAATAGAAGGATTTATTTAAATTTTATGAAAAAATTTACATATCCCTCGTAAACAACAATTTAAGAGACTGGTTGCTAATTTTCATGTCAATAATTCTCTTTCATTGATAACAAAACTAAAAATTCATCAAAAATGTTCATTTGATTAATTTTTGAATTAAACAGGATTACTCAACAAATTTTAACGCCATTCGACAAATTAAATTTTAGAAAATTTTAAAGTATTTAGATAGCATCAATAAGATAATTTATAATTACTAAGATGAAATGCATTAATACTAATTTTTATAAAGAGGGAATACTATTAATTTGTAATATTCGATGTTTTTTTTTTTGGCATAATATGATTTAATTTCCCTGTACTAAAGTTAAATCAATATAACTACGAAATTAATTCATAAATCACCTTAAAAAGAATTCATTCTATTGAATACTGCTAGTATATCTATACGAAATGCTGACAAAAATATAGCTATACAAATCAAATGAAATTTTATCTTCGTTCCGCACATTTTTGATCACCTTTTTCCCATTATTATAAGAATTTGATTTAATACACTTAAATATTTACTGCAATCATCCTTTTTAAGGACAAATAGGGTCAACCTTATTTTAAGTGTTATAAGATTGTTATACAGCCTGAGTAAAAACTTTAAGGCACGTAAAAATTTTTGAGAAAATGTAAAATGAAATAAAAGGGATTCAAGTAATATTAATTAATAAAGTTCATTGAGAAGAAATAAATGTCATAAACATAATTTGTAAATACATAATTATGAGAAACATGTGATTATTTACAAAGTTAGTATTTTTGCCTGTGTAAAAACTTTACTTTAATCAGTCATTTTTTTTTAAAAAATAAATGTAATATAATCCTGTAATTACTACTGCAATTACAAGCTTGTGACAATGCTGCAATTTTCATATTTGTCATGCGTTTCTTCGGAGTATTGGTGATCTTTGTGAAGATGGTGAGGGGGGGGGGTAAGAGGTTAACTGATCGTGAAATAGGACAGATCGAAGCTTTGTCTTCAACAGGAATGGGTAGTTGTGCTATTGCGATAAAGATAGGGAGATCAAAGACTGTAGTCAATAGTTTTTTTTTTTTTTTTTTAAATTGAAATATAATTTCTGTAAAAAGAATACTGGGAGAAGACTAAAGTTTTGTCCTCGCTAGATGAAAGAAGAGTTTGCAAACTTGCATGTACTGGAAAGTACTAAAATAGGAAACTGATTCTGACGACAGGTTTAAAATTTTGTCAAAAAACGATTTATAACACAATTAGAAGGTCTGGAAGGTGCACTTATGCAGTAAAATTGACTAAGCCTCACTTACTGTAGACACAAAATAGAGGGTTTGAACTTTGGCCAGAAATTCATGACATGGGACAACGAATGGATAGAAATAATTTTTTCTGACGGAAAAAAAAAAAGGAATTTGTATGGACCAGATGGCTGGAATTTCTACTTTCATGATATACGAAATGAAAAAGAAAAATTCTCCAAGCGCTAATAAAGTGGAGGGTCTGCCATGACTTGGGGCTGTTTTGCTTACAATGGTGTGGGCTCCATTGCATTCGTTTCACGTAGAATGAATTCACAAGGATACCAAAATGTACTAGCAAATCATCTTTTGCCAATTGCTGAATGTCTTTCTGGAGAAAATTGAAATCATCAGCAAGACAATGCATTGATCCATTCGAGTAACAGCACAAAAAATTGGTTTCGAAGTCAACAATGTTGAAACTGTGAAATGGCCAGCTAGATCACCTGACCTCATCCCAGTCGAAAACATGTGGGGTGACTTAGCAAGAAGAGTTTATGCAAATAGGAGACATTTTACATCAACAACAGAGCTGAAATCTACAATCGAAGATCAATGGTATAAAACGCTATGTCAAAAACTCGTTTCATCCATAAAAACAAGAATATTCGAAGTAATTCGTAGAAATGGCTCCTACACAACATTCTAAGAATTTGTAATTTTTTTATTATATGTTATTTTCTGTTTGCCTTATCAAGTTTTTACTCAGACTGTAATATAGAAAAGTGTAAAAATTATAAATTGAATTATATATATATATATATAGATATATATAATTATTATTATACTTAATTATAAGTTGCATTTTAGAAAGAAAATAAATTGTGTTATTAAATTACATTGTAATTAATTTTTATTTGCATTTTTTTTTTTGGAAATTTAAAGTTTTTTAAAATTTTTATTTCTTTTTTTTTTTTTTATACGGAAGCAGTCAATCTAATTGCAATCTGATACGGGACATATATGATGAAAACTAACGAAAACTCTCAAACAAGAGTATATCAATTACTTAACAAGAATGAAATATAAGTTTTTCGAATTACAAATATTTGCTTATTTCACAAAAGGTCTTCATCAAATATATTTCTCACTTGCTGATTAAAAACTGTCAGGCATATAGCTATTTTTCGAAAATGTGATATTTATTTTATTTAATCATCAAATCATACGAACACAGAACAGAGCTTTCACTGATATAAAATCTGGAACGAATATTTATCAATTAATCTCAAGAATCCGGAAGAAGAAATTCAGAAAGGGAAAAAAATTTATAAAACGTGACAATAATATTGCTTTAAATAAAAGAACACACCTGTCATTTCCCATTTCCTAACAAAATTCTGACTTCTGCGTACGTTAAAAAGAAAAAAAAAGAATATATAGGACAATATACATTAGCTTAAGCCAAAACCAAATGAAAAAAAGGTCTTTGAACTGCGAAGAATTGGAAAAATTTCCACCGCAAAAATTCTTTGCATTTGCAAAAATTTTTGAAAAATGAATACTTTAAAAGGAATCTTACTTTCGGCAGAAAAAGAAAAAAAAAACTTACGTGATGATATGGAGATTCCAGAATTTTTTCGAAGAAGATAATCTCTCTTTTCGAAGACAGTTATCTAAGGTGATTAGTCTTCGGTGGTTACGGTCTCCTTAATAAAGATGGTGAGTTCCTAGTGGCTGCTTAATCTTTTTTTTAAATGCGCTCGCTCTGCCACTTAAAGAATTAGTGCATAACTAAAGAAAAAACCTCGCCTTCTCGCAAAACAAAAGTAAAAATAAATACCAATTTGCTTTTTATTATTTAAGCAATATTAATTAAAAGAAAATTTTTTAATGTTGGCGAAAGCAAGGGAACAGTCTTAAGATTCAAAAAACAAATGTTGAAATATATTATTAACTTTACAAATATTGAAATCAATAATTGCATAAACAAATATTGAAATTATTAAATTAGAATTCTACTGGTACAGAAGTAGAACAAATATATTAAAACATAGTTCACAGAATGTAAAATAACAAAACAAAGAAAGAATCTTTTGGTGTCTAAAGCCTACAAGCATAAAGCTCCAGAACAGATTTTGTCGTAACCAGAACCAGAATTTTACTAATTAATGCAATTTTGGAAAATTTAAATCATCCTTTCCGATTTAAACTACCCATAAAGTGTATGTTTTGGCATGTTTTTTTCATTTTGCTTTTTCTGCTGCTCTGTTGTCCATGTGTTAACGGCTTAAATTAATGGAAAACGGCTTCTCAAACCGATGCTTTGCTTCTTATATAAGAAATGGTTTTATAAAAAGAATGAATTTCCACACTATTCTCAGACATTCGATGGCGAACTTCGCCTTGTTTGCTGCCTTTCGAAGAAAGTTATTTGTAGGCAGGCAGCAAATTGCCGACAAATCAAATTTACGGCGCCGTCTCAATATGATGTGACGTGGATGAAACATCATCTGACGTCATGGATATTTTAAACCAATGAGAATTTTTATAAAACGACGTATTCAGGATCTCAACTGTAATGAAAGGAACAACCACTTCATGGTTGATAAGATTAATAATCTTCAGTAATACTTTTAACAAAGCATCAATTAAAAAATGGAAAATAAAATTAGTGATTTTCATATATATATATATATATATATATATATATATATATATATATATATATATATATATATATATATATATATATATATATATATATATATATATATATATATATATATATATATATAACAAAATTCAGTTGAATAAATGAAAAGGCGATTAATAATTTCCAAAAAGTGTTTTTTTTTAATGAAGTACAATTAAATAAATAAAATTAATAATATTCAAAACAATGTTTTAATAAAAGACGATTAAGCTATGTCATTCAAATTTACAGTACTCAATATCTATTTAGTTTCGAAACAAATAAAAAATTTAAAACTTTATAAATGGAATGACAATTTGAAACCCAAGGAAATTGTTTTCTTGAAAAAAGTGAGAATAAAATGAAAGTCATTTATGTATATTAATATAAGTTTTTTTCCCCTAATTTTAAATAGGAATATTTAAAAAATTCAACTAATATAACCGAGAAATATGCTGTTATTATATATAAAATAAACATATTGTCACCATCATAACTATAGATTGACAGCCCTCTGTGGCCTTCTTTAAAAGATCCAAATCAAACTGTTTTCCTCTTGGCCATGGATCGTCAGTGTTCTTGATTTTAATAGCACTAAAATATCGGAGTCCAAACAGTCGATCCATCGTTTCTCGCCTACCACTTGGTCGTTGTCCTCAAGGGACTGCATTGAAAACTTTAATAAATTTCAGATGTCATCATCTCAAAAGAGTTTGTGAAGTTTAAAGTTGTATATTCTTCACGTACATTAACCGTATTTAAATAGTATTTTTATAATTTTGTGTGTAAATATATATGATAAATTTATATATATATTTGTAATATATTGATATATTTTATCAATTTGTCATTAATTCTGAATTAAATTAAATGAAATCAACTTATTTTGTTATATTTTAGTAAAAATATATTAAAATGGGATCTCTTATTAGGTTTGGTTAATGGAAGTAAATTTCCCTATGGAATGTTAACATGGATAATCCTACTTAGCATGATAGACTTGCGCTGTGTCAGGTATAGTACCCGCTATCATTCAAAAGCAAGAATGACAACTTAAAGTGTTTGTTGATTTTTGAATGAAAATGAGCTTTGAGATAAATATAATAATAATAAATTTTATGATTCAAAATTAACTATAGTGATGGGATTTTAAAAATAAGTAATAAAAATGAGTCCTACGAAAAATGATTACGCATTAGGTCTCTTAATACGACGGTTTTTGGCTTTAGGACAGGCAGCTTAAATCAAGTGATTTACGAAACTAATGAAATTAGCTAAGTAGGACGCATTCCAGATTAATAATAGAACATCTATACAGTTATTAGTTTAGTTAAGCATTTATTTGTTATTTAAAACTGAATAGTGGACTGCTGAAAAGTCGTAGATATTAGCAATACATTTTAACAGCCATCGTGAAAAATGGATGATAAAATTGTCCCCCGGAAGAACTTTTCATAAACACAGGGCGGTATTAATGTACTGAAATAAAGGAAACTAGAAAAATTCTTAAGCATCTACATCAAAAAGTGTGATTGCAAAAAGCAGAAATTCAAACTCTATTTTCTATGATTCAACAAGGGATTTGGTCGAAACTTCCCTTCTAGTCTGAAGAGCGTAACTATACCATTGTTCATTTATTATAACACATGTAAGTTCATCTTTCTATTCCTGCTTACTAAAGCACCTTAAAACAATCGCTTGCCTCATTATTATAAGCCATGATCAAATGATGAAGTCTACACCTGAGCTGGCACTTTTTTTTTGCCATAACACGACACATCGATGATGAGACATTGGATTTTAAATCCCGAGCATAATATCTTCTATTTCGTAGATGGCGATCTATGAGTCCTGCTCAACACTTATTATTTACACATAACATATTTGTATAATAGATATTTTTATATAAGAGCCTATATTTTTACATGTTTTTATAACTTTTCCATGTCATATTTAAGCGAGTTATATATATGATTCTTTTAAGAACGATATGCAAAATTTCTTTTTCTCATGGCTTTCACATCGAAGAACAACTACTTATAATCTTTTCCTTTTCTCGTGTTTCCATAGTAACCAAAAACACTTTTAATAATTGTTGACTTACAATTAGTTGCGAATGATTCAATGTTTTTTTAATTAGAATTGTTATAGTGTTGTCTGCTCACGGACTTAAATTTAGCATTTCCGGAACTACACTCACGTTTTACAGTAACGTAATCTCTTTGTGAATGAATATTCGCTATAAAAATTACGTCACAGGCAAAATGTTCCATCTTATCATTGGCAAAGAATTTCTGACGCTGTTTACCAGACAAACACCAAGACGAATTATTAATAAGGTGAATGCAGCAACTGCCACTTCTGCAAGCAGCGATTAGGTCAAGGCTGTGGGAAACTGGCATTCCTTTTCAACATCATACCTTGGCGATGAGTGAAAGAAGTCAGGGGAGCGGCGAGGAGAATTCCTATTTTTTTTTTTTTTCTTTCACAACCTTCTTTTAGAATTCCATTTCATTAACCACACGTTTCGCGTGACCTAAAAAAATATCTCTCTCACTGTATCCTTTCCCTCCTCCTATTTTATGGATACATCTTTCATCCCGAAGACAAATACATTTTGAGGCATGTCGCCAATTCTGTAAAAAATTGGGAAACTGATTCTAAAAATCGGGGTGTTATCATGGACGAGTAGGCTTTTCTGAAACTTCTAAGCCGAAAACTGACACATCCAATCCCACTTTTCCATTTCCGGTGGAAAAATTTCACACGGTCGCTGGTGAAACACTGCAGTTTGGCGACCCCTTGACCGTAATAAAATCGGATACCTCCAGGCGGAGGAACTTGGCGCATATCAGAATTGGAGACGAATGATAAACAGCAGTCCACATGTCTGTTGTTTATCAGATAGTACCCTTCTTTTCCAACGCTTGCAGCTGCTACAGTTGGCAACTTTTGACATTTATGAGACCCGAAATTGAAAAACATTTTCCCCCATCCTTTTAAATATCGTTTGATTCCTTCACAATATAATGCCGGAGAATATCTTCATCTGCCTTCAAATTTAGATCCAAACTTAAACAATTTGAATTATCAGGTGAAAAGAAAAGATTTTTCTTTATTGAATGTACCTTATTCGATGAAGTTTGTCTCATCTTTGCACATAGTATTTTATTCGACATGCACTTGCAGGTTAAAGTTAATCTTGAACCATTTCAGACATCCACAGTGAGAATTGAATATACGAACTTTTTTGAATCGAAGGCTACAGTGCTAACCATTCATCTACGAACTCAGCTCCTAGTAATGATGAAAATTCTGATTAGATTTATAAAGTATCCCCAAGAACAGTAGATATTTCGATTTTATAAAATTAAGTTGTATTCTTATCTAATTAAAATAATGTGCGTTGGCTTTAATTTTCAGAAATTTGGCATCATGATAAGATATTGATCAGAAAGACTAACAATCGAAACTTAATTTATATTATTTAATGAACAAATAGTGTATAAATGCCCATTCGGTTTCATTGAATGAGAATTCTAGCCTTCAAATATTTTTGATTGCGGGCTCGATTCTCACCTCGGGTGTGAATATTTAACATTAATCTCACACAGATCGAATTAATTATAATATGCAAATAAAAATCATAGAGTAACTTACTAATTAATATCAGTAGTAACTGCAGAATGGATAACTGCTCTAGAAGACAAATTAAAAGGGCCTCAAAAATATTTATTTTCGACTATAGGAGACATTTATATATGTATATATATATATATATATATATATATATATATATATATATATATATATATATATATATATATATATATATATATATATATATATATATATATATATATATATATATATATATATATATAAATATATATATGAATTAATTACTCAAGTTATATAGATTTTATTTTAAATTAAACTGAAATGAATTAAAAATGCAAATTTTAAACAAATGTGATAATTGTGCTTAAATTGATATTATTTTTTCAACTGTAATAAAATAAAATTTAATGAATAAATATATACAGTATGCAGGAATATTATGTAAAGTATTGTGTATAAATTGGTCTACATAAAAGTTGTATCATTCGAAAGTTTATTTTCAAAACTAACTAGTTTGAAGCTACTGTCAATAGCGTTAGTAACATTATATCTAATAATGTTAATTGTTTCAACAAATTAATATGGTATTAAATTGTGTGTTGTATAAAATATTATGCATTTTGTACATAAATTAGCTTATACAGATCGTAAGAACAAGGAGATACTAAGGATCAGTACATAGTTTAACAGGTATCGCCTTCCCTGGTATAAGTCCAGCATAGAGAAGACAGCGCCATACAAAAGTTGCTCATTCACCGCCGAACAGAGGACTTAATTAAAAAAAGAAAAAAATAACAAGATGAATTTTTCAAAGTTTATTTTGAAAATATCTTGAATCACATTAAAGTGCGATTCGTCTATTACTCGAGTTCCAGTAAATGACGGCTTGTTGGTCTCGGATTTATTGCTTAAAATACATTTGAAAACACTTTAAACACTCACACTAAAGGAGGGAATCGAACCCATAAAGTGGTGAATTAAAATTGAGTACATTTGACGCTCAGTTTAAACATCAAGTTGAAAATATTGTGAATTATTTAAAGATTTGTCTGGACATCTCCTCTTCTTAACAAGAATTAAAATAGTGTAGTAGAAATATATATTGTTTTTTTTTTTTTTTTTTTTTTTTACTAATGTCACGCTAGGATTATAGAAGATATTCTGATGTTCTGTTTTTAAACATTCAAAAGTTCCATTCGTACATCTATATGGAATATTATAGAAATTTGGCGTTCACTTTATAAGATAGGTATTGTTTGAGTTAGTGTGACAATTCTATGACAAACACTTTAGATAAACGAGTGATTATTAAACATAAAGTGGTTATTTTTTCGTTCCATTTAAGATCGTTATTATGACACTTTATAACAATACTCATTGGTTTAAAATATTCATGACGTCAAACAACGTTTCATCAACGTCACATCGTATTGAGATGGATCCGACGAATTGTCGACGGATTTACTGCCAACTTTTAAATCTATTTTTCGAGCGACAGCAAACAAGGCGAAGTTCACCATCAAATGTGTTAGTGTCGTCGGCAATGAGAAAAAATCCATTCATGATTTTTACCAGCAATATAAAAAAGTATTTTTTAATTATAATTTTTTCCGTTTGTAAAAGATTTCGAAATCATGACAATTACCAGTAGTTTTAAATAATTAGTCATCAAATTTTTAAATCTTCAGCCAATATTAATTCTAAAATTGAACACGTTGAAAATAGAACAGAAAAAAAATAAAAAATAAATAAATAAAAAAAACGTTTATTTTGTGATTGGTTTAAATCGGCAAAAGTGACTTAAATTTTTTTCATATGATTATTTTTTTATTATCCGTTTAAAATGGATAAAACTAAAGGCATGTTAAAAATGGATCAAATTATAAAATTATATCAAAATGTTGACTGATAAAAAAGTCTTGTCTTAATGATCTTCCTTACATCAATACTTATATCAATTAGTATTAATTAATTTCAAAATATGCTGTCATCTATTCATTGTTAGTGAACTTTCATACTATCCGCAGTTCTCTGTTGATAAAGAAATAAACATAACTACAGTTTGCAATCAAACACTGAAAAGTGCATAAAATGTGGACTTAAAAGGAAATTGAATAATGTGTAAATAATGTTATTGTTATCGTTCTCTAAAAATTGGATTATAAATTATTTTTGTTAGAATTTGCTTTTTATTCAAACGGAAAGAAAATTAATTCGTAAGTATAAATGCTATATCTATATCGTAAGTAAAAAATAAAGTAATATTAATTATTAATAGAGAGAGTTTAACGTAGACACGATTATAAATTATGCTAAGTAAACCTAAAACTTCCAGATCCAAGCCATTTAAAAGATATTTAAAAAAATATATTTGAAGAGAAATTAATATATTTAGTAACTATATAAACACAAGAAAAACTCATTAAATTTTAAAAAATGTGTGTGTGTGATTCTTCTCAATATATTTATTATTCTAAATTACTTTAACTAATGAAAGTAGTATACATAAAAGTGAAAGTTTTATTTCATTTCAAATTAAAAGAATAGCATGTATACGCAATTTTTAATGTTTAAAAAATATATATAATAAATATTTTCAATATTTTATTTGAATGATTGAATATTTCACTTTTTACGAGTTATTTAAAATTGGAATTCGGACAATACAGTTATTCAGTATTTTTCATATATAACAATCTTTAAAACTCAGAAAATATTACTACCAAAATAATTGGCAAATATTATCAAATTACTTTTTGAAAATATTTTTATTAAAGTAATTTTCTAATGTGTAGCCACACACACACACACAGTATTATATGATAGTTTTTGTAGTAAAGAGTGTATAATTTTTTACAAACTAGTATAATGATCTCTAGACTTCAATGCAAGTTCCATTGGTTCGGTACTTACTTCAGGCATGAAATTTTGTAGCAATTCAGAATCTATTATAAACTTAGCCCCCAAATTAACCTTTATAGGCTAAAATTATTCATAGAGTGATAAGCAAACCAATTCATATTGTTAAAGATTAATAAATGATGATTAATAATAACATAACGGAACAAGGAAACAGGTTAACAAAATAATATTATTGTTTGATGGGGAAGTAAATTGTAGTTAATATTTCTGCAGATATTACTAAAAATTTGGAAAATGAATAGACAGAAATTGATTTTTTATCTTTTATAGAAAATTAATAAGTTATATTAAATTTTAAATTTATCTTAAAGTATTAATAATTCTACTTTTTTAATTTATGTGCATTGATTATTTCGTTGTATGTTTCGTAAGGAATCTGACAAACACTCCTCTTTTTGTCAGACAGTTTATATTTGCAATGCTGCGTGAAAACAAGTTTACGGCTTTTAAACGCATTCCTCGTGTTAGCGAGCGAAATTCTTGGGCGCTGAGAATGCGTTCTAATATGTTTCTATTAATGCGAAGTCTGTTTAATCAGCTTTTGCTGAGCACAGTTGCTATACAGCAGTCATTTTTTTTTTTTTATTTGCCCGCTTTTATTTCTGCATTCAATTGCCGCCGAAAAATGCTTTAGCACCGTAAAACACTCGATGGAAAATAAATGACACGTGAGCTACACGAAGGTCATTAAAAAATATACTGTCACAGTTTTTGATGTCTAGAATAAATTATTTTCGCCGAGAAAAATTTTGATTAATTATTTAAATTAAATACAATTATTTTATTAGCGAATCGTTTGAAACAATTATTTTACTAGAGAATCGTTTGAAACAATTATTTTTCTAGCGAATCGTTTGAAACAATTATTTTACTAGAGAATCGTTTAAAACAATTATTTTTCTAGCGAATCGTTTGAAACAATTATTTTACTAGAGAATCGTTTAAAACAATTATTTTACTAGAGAATCGCTTGAAACAATTATTTTTCTAGCGAATCGTTTGAAACAATTATTTTACTAGAGAATCGCTTGAAACAATTATTTTTCTAGCGAATCCTTTGAAACAATTATTTTACTAGAGAATCGTTTGAAACAATTATTTTTCTAGCGAATCCTTTGAAACAATTATTTTACTAGCGAATCGCTTGAAACAATTATTTTACTAGAGAATCGTTTGAAACAATTATTTCTAGCGAATCGTTTGAAACAATTATTTTACTAGAGAATCGCTTGAAACAATTATTTTTCTAGCGAATCGTTTGAAACAATTATTTTACTAGCGAATCGTTTGAAACAATTATTTTACTAGCGAATCGTTTGAAACAATTATTTTACTAGAGAATCGTTTGAAACAATTATTTTTCTAGCGAATCGTTTGAAACAATTATTTTACTAGCGAATCGCTTGAAACAATTATTTTAGTAGAGAATCGTTTGAAACTCTTATAATTTGATTCTACGAGCTGTAAGTAATAAATTAATAATCATTCGTGGTTCTTGTAGCTCTAAATGTATTTGGGCTGGTTTTTTTTAGGGTCTAATTTTATTCCGAGATATTTTTCTCTCAATCAGTGAAGGTATACATTCAACCATAGTGTGATGCATTAAAAATACACATTGGTTCACTTTTTTTCGACCTAAGATCCAGAATCGTAAGTCTACAGATAAATAATATTAAAAACTCATCTCCAAATTTCACAGTTATTTCTACTGTAGAAATATGAGTATGTGTTCATTGATGTCAAACGATAATAGGTCTTTCAATTTGCGAATCTGTTTCTGCGCGATAACATTACGTTTATTTCTTTTACTCAAAACCATATGGGTTATTGGTGAAATCAAAAAGGAAAAAATATCACTTAGATCTTTTTTAATATCTTGTTAGGTAAAATAAAATGATTGTTGTGTGTTTTAAAAGAATGCTTGTGTAGGTTTCATTTTATTTTCGTTTCAATCTTAAACCATGATAATTCATTTAAATATTTTGCTATTATAATCATGAAATGGTAATTTAATTTGGTTAATTCAAATCCATAGTGATATAACTCAAATATAGCAAAGAAATCACTTTATTTGTTAGTTAACTTAATTAGCGATTAATGAGTGTTTTATTTTTTTTAAAGAACGAACCAAACTATTCCTATACTACAAAGTATGTCACAAAGCTTACAAAAGTAAGTTCATTCAACCACAAAAACAATTGCAAGACAACAGCTGAAGAATTAAAAGTTTAAGGAACACATTTCTGCAAAAAACATCAATTGTTAAAATACTCTCCGAAAGATTAGAAAAAATTGCAAAACAAAAGAGAAATTTCATTCTATTCAAGAATTATTCGCAGAAATTGAATTCCTACTTATAAAATGCCATTGAAATTCTGAGATTATTATTAAAAAAGAATATTGCAGCTATGATTATTTAAAAAAGAAAAAAGGCGTCGCGGTATATGAAAGGGGTTATGCTCTACGGGGCAATATAATTTGAAGTGTTTATAACTGTAGAATTCAGAAGTTGGCTATTCTAACAAAATATTAAATGAAATATGGCACAATAATTAATAACAAAATTGTATAGAAAAAGCAATCTGTTACTAAAATACACTGTAAGCAGAGAAATGCAAAGAACATATAAAATGTAGATTGGTATGAGTGCGACTTCTAACGCTATTACGTCACAAAGCGCGTCAGATACTTTCGCCTTCAATATAACACTTGGACGACTCGGAGTTCAAAGATAGCGTGCGCTCCTCGCAAATGGTAAAGTACTAACAACTCATATTTCCTCTATGTGTTTCGTGATGCAACAATGTAGGAATTCGGGCACAAAACCACGAACGTTGCATGCAATCTTTTCATCGCATTCTGTGTGCAAATTGCAATTTGTATGAAATTGCTGCTACTTTATTTACTTTGTAACGTCCCAAAATCAACATTTGTTTTCAAGATAGGACTGCTAACTTTCGAACAGTACTACTATGCGAGCAGAAAGATTTCTTGAGATTCGTAGCGATAACTGCCTAAAGGTGTAAGGGTGGATTTTGCTAGACATTCTCGGGGTCCGCAGAGTGTCCTGGTTAGTTAGGGCGTCGTTTTCATTATCGGAGTTTGAATTCCAGTCAACCGAATATCCATCGTGTTCATTAAAGGCGGCTGGAACAAGTTAAAACTTAACTTGGTCGCAATTTTCTCCAAGTGAAATGATACCTCTAGGAGTGCTAGGCTATGTATTGGGTGTCTTTTGATTGGTACCTGCTTCAAAATCACGAAGACTCCACCCGGCTGCTTCTGTCTAACTGGTAGAGCCCAACTTAGGTACAGGAAAGCATGCTGGCACAACAACAACTAGACATCTTCATACTTATGACTCATTAGATAGTCTTGCATAGAGTCTAAAACACTGCATAGCTGCTATCTGCTTACAGCTGTTGAAATGCACTTTAATGTCGTCCAGGAAAACTTTTCGTGGGTTGTGTATTCATGCGTCGCAAGGGAGGAAACGCCGAAAACTCACTAGGTGTGCATGCAGAAGCCCAACATCTATTTTCCGTCATTCAACCTTCCCCAATTTTAAAATCGAGAATTTTTGCTTCGAAAAGCACTGTTCTATCTCTAGACCAAGTGAGGGCCACGGCATCTTGGTTGTGGTCTTATCATAAAGTAGGGAGTTTGAATCACGACTTGACCAAAGATTCATCGTATACACTAATAGCGGTTGAGGTAAGTTAAAATTCGGCCTGACCGCAATGTCCTCAAAGTGGTATGATATCTCTAGGCTGGCAGGCCAAGTATTTGGGTTCTTCTCTTCGTCTTGGTCCTGCTTCCAAAAACAAGAAGACTCCACCTGGCTGCTTCTATTTCTGGTAGAGCCCAACGCAGGACTAGGCACAGGGAAGCTTATGATGCAGCAACAACTAGACCAAATGGAATCCGAAGTTACTCCCCTGACAAAAAGCCATTGCTGATACGTTTGATAAATGCATAATGTAAAATTTAATAACAGTAGATAATTATGAAGCATTTGAACACTCACCGCGTTTTTAAATTCCGAGAAGACTGCACTTTTACTAATCATATTCATAGGTAATTTTTTAACAGTGGTGAAAATTTCATAGATCGTGGGCCGTATTAAAGTGCTGCTAGAAAAGAAATTTAAAAAAAAAATTAAATACAATGCGTAACACAGATGTATATTCAGAAAGAATAAAACAACACGATACTCTCCGAAAAGCTCAGTGTTACTGAAAAGCAATTACAAGACTCCATGAATAAAAAAAGCTTCCATGAATAGTCAGTAAACATCATTGGCCATTTGTACGGGGAAAGAATGATATAAGACATTAAAGTAAACTATAAGTAAAAGTAAAAACATACACAGAGTAAAATAGCCCTGCTTTATTTTACAGTTTTAATCAATCTCTGAAAAATTTGCATAGCAATGGATGCACTTTTACAAATAAATGATAAAATCAGCAGGCGTAAATTTTTTTTTAAACGTTGCACTTCCATGTTTAAATTGTAATCACCAAAATAATATTACTTTCACTTCATCCAATTTTGAGAAGATATTATAAGAAATATACTTTCTTTGAAATATTAAAACACGTGTTGTAAAAGAGTAAATTTCATATTTTACAATAAATTTCCTTTTTTAATAAAATTATGACCTTTAAATCCTTAGTTCAATGAATTATTTTTAACTAGATATTAAAAGGTTATAAAATATTAATGGTAATAAAAATTTTATGATATATATTATTTTAATGGATTTAAAGACTTATGAAACTAAACACGTTAAAGCAATGACTTGTAAAATATTGGTATTTCACTTAACTAAATAAAAAAGATATTTCACCACCTCCCACGTGTAAGAATTTGGCATAACATGCAAAAATAAAATGACTCAAGACACGTGGCTGATTTTTTTCACTTTGATGACTGGATTTCGAAAAATTTATATAAAAAACAATCACGTTCTTACATGCGTCCTTATCATACTTATCCATCAATTGAGATCAGAATTAATTTCACAGGATTCTCAAAAATGTCCTCTTCACACAAACAATGTCTATGATATATAACATATACACTGCCTTTATTAAGTTAACTCTCTGGTGTATAGTAATACGAATACATGTAGAATTACCTAGTGTGACGTCATAAGTCACGTGATACTGATCCTCTGAATTTAATTTTTTTTTTATTTTGCTTTATGAATAAATGTTTTTATTTATTTATTTTGGGAAACAAACTCTAAGCGATGGATTTTTCAAATATCAACAGGATAGAAAAAAAGAAGAAAGAAATCAAAATCGTTTTAAAGAAGACATTTTGCTGAATAGATTCCAGCATTTTTTTAAAGGAATTTTTGAAGATCATTAAAAGAATAATCCCTGCTTTTTTTATGCATTTAAATTCCTTAACATTATGACGTGCAAATTTAAAGCCACCTGTTTTAAGGATACTCAAATAATAAGTAATTTTTTAAACTCTTAATTATTTAAATTTTATATTTAAAATATTTCTTAAATAGAATATGAAGTTGCAGTAAGCCTTCCATGGCCTAGTGCTAATACCACGTTCTACGCAGTCGAAGATCCCAAACTCTTTAGCAGACATTTTTGAACAACAGGAAATTGGTGCTGTGTCCACATCTATAGGTTAGGGCTGATACAATGGGTAATGCCATTGCATGTCGTTAACTCCCTCCCATGTCCTTCAGGTATTAAAATAAGCATTTTTGGAAGAATAAGAAAAAATGCCACAATTATTGCCCAATATTCTCATTAATAGCCTTAGAGCTCGCTGTGTCTGTTAGAGAGTTACACATACTGACGAAACAATAAATAGTGTTATAAGAACTAATTATTTTGTTGTTGTTGTTGTTACTTATGACACTTGTATAAGTCCTCGCTATACCATTGGCTATACGAATTTAAGTCAGTAGGGTGCTTTTTCCGTTCAACCAGAGCACCTTGACGGTGTAAGAACGACTCTGCTCTAAGTATTCCTCCGATAGATGGCACCACCAGAGGATCCACTCCCTCAATTTTGACATTAATTAGGAGGGAATAGAAATTTTCTCCAGACCATTACATCCATGATAATTGCTCAACGACCGACCACTGTTCGACAACTTTCAATTCTGAAGATTTAACGAGCATGTATATCGCATGAACTCGATGGGTCTTTGGCGCCATTGGGAATCGAACCCAGCCCAGAATTAATTATAAAGGCATCATATAGCGGATCCTAATTTAACCCATGTTGCTCTGGTTTGCATATCAACTTACATTAAACTCCTGTGCAATTTTTTTGTTACTATTTCCATTATAATATATTAATATGTAGCAAATTTAAAAAAAAATTAAATTAATCATTTGGTTGGAATATTTTATTTTTCATGTTTGTAAGCTTATATATATATATATATATATAATTAATGTCAGGTTCTTACTGAAGCAGAGTTAATTAATTTGGTTTAAGAAACTTTACCCCCGTTTAAGCAAACCAGACTCTTTTATAATGAAGGCGCACGCAAACAAATGATTATTAATCAACATTGTAAGTTTCTAATTTGTTTATTGAAGTATACCATACTTTTCCACATATAAAAACTAGATAAATAATTGAGATTTTGAAGGACATTTTTGCGTGATTTAATTAAATTAAAATGTGAAATTACAACTTGCTATTTTTAGAGTGCTTCGATTCATTGTGAACAAGCGTATTTCATCGATGAGAAATATGATTTACAAAATCGATTAAATGATTGTATCACACTGCAATAAATCTATTCTGGTAGTTCCAAATTAAGTTAATTCTTCATCATTTAATTTAAATATTGAATTTAAAATTAATGAATATCTTATTATAACACTTTTTCGTTTTCGACTACATCTTTTTGCAGATAAAAATTGCTATCTAGAAATTGTCAACTACCTTGCAATTAGTTTGATACACTCCATTCTTTTTCTTATGTCACATGATTAAAGGGTGATGGTCATAGAAACTTGAAGAAATTTCAACGTCTATGAATCCTCTTAAAACAATTTTCAGTTTGTTTCATGGATCGAACCTACTATTTTCTGTACACTAGAATAATGTTTTCCTTACCATGCTATCGTAGCAGTTCAAAAAAAAAAAAAAAATTGAAAACGACAATTGAAAGAAAAATTTAAATTTATACTAATTTGACACAAATAATTAAGAAAATATATTTTATGAGAAACGATATTTTATGATTTGTTAAGTATAAAATAAAAACAATTAAATGAGTAAATTATTATTGCAAATAAGTACTTGTGAGATATAAATTTATTTATAAAAATAATTTGAGCAAATAATGAACCAGTCTTCCGAATGACAATAAAAAAATCTGTTTTTCTTATTGCACTTATAATCTTTTATAAAATGATGAGTCTTTTAACTTCATCATTTTATGTAAGATTCCATCATTTTTTTACATCGCAAGAAGTTGGTGTTATTCCTGTGTATCATGTTTTACGTTTTGTTTATGGTCCATTTTTATGCTGAAACTATTTTCATTAACGTCAATTTTTCTCTGGGACGAATGTTCTATGATTCTCTACTTTCCCATTAGATAAATCTGGGTTCGAGATTCAAGATTAATTCCATTGACATGGGTATCGACAGAGGAAATTCATTGTGACTGGTTGAGCAATCTTGAAATTAGGAAATAAATTAGAAAAAAAAAAGCTTTTTAAAATACTTTATATTTTTTTTAAGCAAAAAATAAAAAATAAAAAAAATACCGTTTTTGTACTGAATATTAATTCTACCTTAGAAACCCATACTCATGGATGTTATATAATGCTTGCACTTTTCCATAAAAAACTTATTCTATGTTTTCTTCAACTAAACTATTGTGTTACTTCAGTATAATGTAAGTAACATTCTACTGTAAAAAAAGCATGCTTCCAGAAAACATTGAGTGTCATTTAGAGAAACTTTACATACATGCAATTTTCGGGTGGATGAATAAATGGAAGTAATGATACAAACACGTTATTTTATAAGCAATGGAACAATACAGAGAAAAAGCTTCTTCGACAAAGAGTATAATCATCCACTGCGTATAAGTCTAGCAGATACTCTAAAGGAAATGGAATCGATTATGTTGCTATTTATCAGAAAAAAACTATTATTGAATAATTTTAGGCATTAAGAGATTTCTTTCCTTTGCCTTTGCGATGGCCTAACAGACAAAGAATTTATAAGGCGTTTGAATAACCACCGCTTATGTTTGGAGCCCAAAAATACTTTTTATAGTATAGCGCCGCATTCACATGTTGTTTCAGTTAGATAGAAGCAGTTGTGGTCGCAGTAGGCTCTTCCAGTTAGATAGTAGCAGCCGGCTGGAGTCTTCGTGATTTTGAAGCAGAAACCAAGTCGAAGACCCCCAATACTGGGCCTGAGTTATAATTTCACTTGGAGGACATGCGACCACAACCAATTTTAATGTGCCCCAGCCACCGTTAATGAACCAAATGGATCTTCGGTTAAGCCTAGATTCGAACCAACTGTATTCCGATAATGAGAAATACGCCTTAACCTAGATCCCATAATTACCCAGGCCAATGCATCCTCATAGTGAGATGTGAATCGAACACTTACTCTCTGAATCTCATGCTAAGAGGACGTGCTGTTTTAATCCTCCTAAATTTCTCTGTTCTTATTTAGCTTGTATTGTCAGTTCCACCAGCATACTTCAATGTATCTAGCCCTGAAATGACTCTACGTGTGAGATAAAAACAGCCGAGTGGAGTCTTCTTGAGTTTGATGCAAGGACTAAGCAGAAAATCCAACTTGGCCAGCCACCACAGAGATATCATTTCAGGTGGATGGCATTGCGACCACGACCAGTTTTAAACGTGCCTCTGGGTGCCATCAGTGTACTGATTTTTGGTTAAGTTCGGGATTCGAACTCACTACCTTCAGATAAGGAGAGCGAAAAAAAAAACTCCCAAATGCTTACCGAGCAATACATATATGTAGAAAGCAAAATCGTAACGCCTACCTCGCGTTGTCGTATTCTTCAGCACTAATTGGTATCTGAATTAGGACATTTCCCTACGAAGATCGCGGACTCCCCAATGGGTCACAAATAAAACAAAATATTGTCCTTATTTTATGTAACACTCATAGCGTCTCTTAAAGAAGAATGAAATGAATTCAAAATTATGTGCGAATAAGTCATAACTAAAAGTAATATGTGAATCTTCCACACACATATGAAGTCCCACTATTTCCATAGTTTCGACACTATGTATTGCTAACGCTCTTTGAAGTTAATTGTGAAATTAGATACATCTGAAAGATTTTCATCACAATTCCTTCTGAAGCATTTGAATTATTTTACACATCATGATTCTAAATGTAAGCAAGAAATGATTTTAACAATTTCTTTTTCAACTATTGTTGATTGCAATATAAATCAGCTATATTCAATTTAAACAATTAATTTTCATTATAAGCATATTTTAACGCACATGTAAGTAAAAACAATATATATATATATATATATATATATATATATATATATATATATATATATATATATATAAATATATATATATATATAAGTATAAAACAACCGGTTTGTCATAGGGTCTCAAATAAGGCACTTATGCTTATTCACCTTCAATAAGATATAATACAAGTTTATATTAATTGGTGGCTTTAAAATTATGATTTAAAAATTACAAGAAGTTTAGATAAAAAAATCTATAAAGAACGAAACACAAATTTAAACGCTTTTGTTAGTTTAGAAGTATAAACGTGCTATACCATCTCAAATAAGATATTGATATTAAGGTCAAATATATTCCAAATAATAATTTTGTATCAGCAAAAACTTTAAGGCAAATGTCCTCTTTTTTATAAACTGTTATTTTATCGCAGTGCGTTACTAATTACCGATAAATTTGAGTCGCGCCTAAATTGTGCCTTCGTTTCAATAGACGTAAATTCTTAAGTGTGAATACTTTACTCGCCCTTAAAGAATTAAGACATTTGGGGATGCTTTCATAAATTACAATCGACGCTACAATTTTCTGGAATAATACATTTTTAAGTATCCTTTTTCTGTGAAGTCTTTGAAAAATTCAAATACTTTGTATAAAATTTTTTAAATCTGTTAAATATAAGTTTCAAAGACATTTTTGAAATGCGTTTAGAAGAACGTTTAGAAGAATCTTAAATATTACCATTCTTCTATCATTTCTAAGTCAAAACAACGTAATCTTGTAGCTCTATGCTAAGAATTCATATTTTTTTTATTAAATAAAGATTTTTCAATTGAAATAGGCTGCCAGATTTATCCCATGTCCACTCTTGTACTTTTTTGGTAATGCTTTTTTTTTTAATAACTGTGGGCATTTAGGTGACTTACCCTTCGCCACAACAAGGAAATTGCTTCTCGTTTGTCGTTACACCAGAAGACACCTGTGAATCAAGTCACGGAGAGAGACGAGTAACATTACCCCCGCCGTATCACTACAAACCGCTTATAGGGTGGTCCACATTCACACATCATCTTAGAAGAAAGGACAGAGAAACACAGACAGAAAGTAACATCTATACCTGAACCGGGATTCGAACCCGGTTCTCTCAGATCAGCTCCCCCGACTCCTCTACTTAAGTAGGATAAGATCTTGACTCACCTACTTGACTGACGAACGATATTTTTTATTTATCTGGTAAATATGCAATAATTATTGTTTAATATTTTTTGCAAGTTGTTATATAAATACAATTAATAAAAATTTTTAACTAATAATATCATTGGATACATTCGGGTGTTCAGGGAAACTTTGCGTCTAACCTCTTTAATTTTAGATCGCCAAGAGTTAAGATCATTGGTAAACGTGTCTAGACGAAACGACGACGACGCAAAACGAAAGGACTAGCAGAGCTCCCGGTAGTAAAAGTTTGTAGTTAGCTTTCCTTATCTCCTATATTAAACGAGACAAGAGGAGAAAGTCAATAAAAAAGTTGTTCACCGCAACATAGTTCAGAGCCTAAAGATATTTTGCTTATAAACATAGAAAAAAATAATGCCTATGACACTTATTTAATTTTTTACACGAGTTCCAATAAAACGCTCGAGAAAGGAAACAAATTATTCAACAAACTCTTCTACTACTGCTGTTTCGCAGCTTCAAAGATCGGGTGTAATATAATACTCCGATGATATTACCATCGGACAGTATAAAAAACTGTAGCGGACAGTTATAAGCTAGCTTTATCTTTAATAAATAGTGCGAGTCTTTAATAAATTGAGTTAGCTTTATCTTTAATAATAGTGCGAGTCTTTAATAAATTGAGTTAGCTTTATCTTTAATAAATAGTGCGAGTCTTTAATAAATTGAGTTAGCTTTATGTTTAATAATAGTGCGAATAAGTAGCTTGAGAAATTTAATTCAGAATTCAGATGTAAATTATGTCTGACGGAAAGAAGAGCAGATTGCTCACCTATTTTACATGTAGCCAGTGTAACTAATACTCTTCAACGTTGCTTTCTTTGCATTCCTTGGGATATATGCATACAAATAGTTAAGCAGACGAGTCCTGGAGTGTACCTCTAGGATAATGGGTTTGAAATGCACATTATTATCAAAAGCGATGAGTAATTTTTGATCACAGTTAGGTGACGAGATCACATCTGTACTCGCATTCTCTTCTCCATATCCATGGCATTCCAGCGGAAAGATTTTGGATGTCACAGATAACCGTGGGACGTCCCCGACCCACGCCACCATTGGAATAGAATTTGTGTACAGAATCATACGCATTTTACAAATTTGTTTCTTTCCATTTCTATGTACAAAGCAACATATGTTATAAAATCGCTCATGTAGTATAACTTTCTTATAAATTATTCACAATGATTTTTCTAAATGATGTGCAATCATGTATAAAAAATCATTTACAATGATTTTTCCCATATTTTGTTTAATTGCCGATACAAGGTATAGCTTACTACTATGTTTTATTATTAAGACCGCGAAAAGTTTTTTTTTTTTATCTTGTACTACACAACCTCATTTGTATTGATGGGCACATTTTTAAGAATATAGATGCCAATTTTCAAAAAATAAGTAGTTCATACAGGACTTCTAGGTACTCAGTTTAATTCATGGGTGAAAACTTATTCCTGAACAATAACAGTGTCTTAAGACAAGAAAAAATTTTGTAAAATGTTTGGACACGTGAAACTGAAGAGAACATTTTCATTTAAATAATACATTATTAAAAATAATTTTCGGTTCTTCTCGGAGAAAAAAGATTTTTTTAAACTAAATAACTAAATTATAAGCAGAATGTGATGTAATTAGTATTAAATTTTTTAACTTTTAAAAGTAAATTTGTCTATACTACGTAAGTACATTTAATTTAAATTTCCACATTGCAATGAGTTATATTTTATGGTCAAGAATTATTCTCGGACAATTTATACATAAAAGTCATATTGTTTCAAATATTTCATTCATTATATCTTCTACACAAAAAAAAAAAAAAAAAAAAAAAAAAAAACGGTGTTATTTGCTAACTTAAACATCAAAACGAAATGTTTTTTCTGGTCTCGTTTTTATTTTTTGGAAATAAATTTAGAAAAATTTCTAATTCATAGTCGTTTACGAATAATATTCAGTAATATTTCGAAATTAAAATTGTTACAAAAATTGCCATACTAACGAGAAAATCGTATACAGTTAATGAAATGTCCTTAAATGCCTTTTAAACAAGAATTAAAAGTTAGAATCAAACGAAAAAATCTTAAAAAAGTTTGGTTAAAGAAAAATGCAAAAGCAAAAGAATAAAAGCAGCTGATGCAATAAGAGCACAAGCTTCTGAACGATATTTATTCAGTTGATGCACGTTATCATATTGGAATCAACAGTTCTCTTCCGCAAAGCAGAGCTTAACCTTTTGCCATCCAAAAATATTTTAATGCATCTTGTGCAATCTATTTAGTGGATAGCTTAATTTATATTTAATATACACAAAGAAGAAACATTTAAAATATATTAATTTATTTTTAAACAAACTATGAGAACACTTATGTTTACCATTTAGTTTAATTTTCGTAATATTATTTTACCCCTATATCTATGTTTTACTAAATTTCTCTTATGTGATGCTCTTCTTAATATTTTCCAAATCATTCACAAAATTTATAAAAATATATGTTTGAACTAATTGTTAATTTTAGAAGTTACTTAATTATAATATTCACAATTAAACAATTGTTTCTCTTTCACTTGCAATAAGTGAAGTTAAAGTTAAACAAAGCTATTTATTTCCTTACGTTTCCTGCTGATTAATTTTGTTGACCAACGATATGTTTAACATTATTCTTGAGTTAATTTTAATTCTTAATTTTTTGTATAGTGATCAAGTCAAGTAACAAGTCGACATCTGTAACAGTAACAGGTAAAAAATAACAGGTTGACAACTTTTTTTTTCCTTTGCTTAGTAGCGAAAAGACTGGGGAATTTTTAAAGTTCATAATCCCTCACAGCGCGAAAAATTTCTGCTAAATCAGGTATCGAACCTACTATCATATCATCGCGAGAGTCTTATGGCATCAGACAGCAGTGGCTCCTTATGATTACTTATAAATATATTTTCCTTAAATTTAATTCATAATTTTCACGAATTGTTCTCATGCAGTAGCGATTCTTGATAAATAATTCCAAAATAAGTTTCCTGATCCTTTGAATTACAGATACCTGAAAGTTCTCAATTTCTAAGCGATTTCTATTTTTGTTTCAATAAGAGATAGTATAAAAAATATTTTCGATAATCAAACAGTTAGCTCAGTGTTTTGAAAAGTGAAAAAAATTCCACTATTATTAACTATAGAGTTTCAAGATAAAGATAATGCATATAAGATAAAATTACATTTTTGAAATCTCTTTTTTCTGATTACTTTGCAATAATAGATATCGATACCGAGACCACATAAAATAACTGAAACTTTGTTTCCCAGTTCATACCTAGTGAATCACTTTATATTCTGGAAATGATCTCAGTGCTTAGGAATATTCCAAACAATCACTTGACTAGTAGTATTCGAATTTCAAAACGATTTTATCAGTTTCGCTTGATAAGGAAGAATGAAAGTATGCTATGTGACAATAACCTCAGATAAAAGGAAATGCCAATAAATCTAAGCGAAAAAAAAGTTCAACGTTTATCGTTTACGTTTTACGCACTAAGTGTCATGTAAATGAATAGTTATTAATAAAAACATTTCGATCGTCTGATCATCGCTAATCACAGAGGGGTTTTTATTCGATATATTATAAAAACATTGTCATCAATGGCGTGACATCTGATAAATTCACTTGGGTGTACTGAACGTTGCAAATGTGTACCAGTAATATATTTTTTTTTATCTTTAGCTATTATTATAAAGCATTTTCTGTTAAAATAAAAAAAAAAATATCTGACACAAAATAGTTGTTAGGAAAAAATATATTTAGGGAAATATACTGAAACTAAGGTTTCTCTGTTCCTTCATTTCGTATTAAAAATTAATATACTTGTGTTTACTATCGAACTTAAAAATTGGTATTTAAAATATTAGTCTATTCACAAAATGCGGTTAGATAAATGCAAAATACTTGATACTTTAATTATACTGTCGATATATTATTAGGATAAAAAAGTATAGAAGAAATATGATAATGTATATGGCATGGACTGTCACAAGCACTATGATTGTCATAAAAAAAAACTTCGTATGACGCAATCGTACATACGTTAGTTTTACATTTGATACGTTTATTTTCTTTGCTTGATATGTTTCTAAAGTAATATTTTTTCTCTTAATGCGTTTAGAAAAGGATTGTAATGTGCAAAAACTATTCTTAATAATTTCTTAAGAATTTAAATTATGTTTTACTAATAAAAAAACAATATCATAACTAAAAAAAATTTTATATATATAAAATTATACATATATAAATAATATATAACAACAGTTTAATAATAACTAACAAAAACAGTAATAATAACTAACAAAAATAAAAAAAATAACATTTCTTACATATTGTAAGTATATTTTATTATTTACTAGTATGAGTAATATATACTTACAACATATAATTTGAGAGTAATACCTCTTAACATATATAAGCCTATGTTAAAACTAACATATAATGTTATAAAGAAAAAAACTAGTAGAGAAACTATTTTTTATTAAATTATGTTAAACTGTAAGTAATATATAACAACAGTTTTCATTCACATAATAACTAACAAAAATTTTAAGAAAATAAACTTTTTACATATTATTTAACTAAATAATATATATTTACTAGATTATTTATAAGTAATATATCTATATATCTATCTATATCTCTCTATCTATCTATCTATATCTATATCTATATCTATATATCTATATATCTATCTATATATATATATATATATATATGTACATATACTAGATGTAATTTGAGAATAATACTTACTTAACACACACACACATATGATATAATTTAAAATAAATTTTAAAGTTCTGCATTTTAATGACCCATTTATTTCATTTTATTTTTATTAAATGTGTTTGGTGGCAGAAAAATACAAAATGTAAAAACATAGCAAAATTAGTGTACAAACTCTGCAATTTAGATATAAATAAAATGATAAACACATAGAACAAGAGGTACTAATAAGATGTTAATTTTAAACTTATTTTTTACATTTTAAATAAGCTTTTCCAATAATTATAAAATATTATTTATCTTAAGAATAGTGATATTATTTTTTAAAACGTAAGTTTCTTTATCAAAATAAGCAAACTCAGATTGTGCCAAAAGGGCGATTTTTAAGGAAAAGTAGCATACCCTAAGCATTATAAAATAGTTTCGATTATTAATGGTTTAAGCGTTTTTTGCCATTTTCATTATTTAATGACTCACAAAATAAACTTATGGCTTATGACCATCATTTAGTACCAAAAAAATTCGGAAAGATTTGCTTTAAATTCCTTTATTTCTCAAGGAAATCATGAAAAAACTCCATAGAGATGCATTACGGTCGCCAAGATTTGGACAGCCGAAATCTCATGCGTCGGCTTGGGTAATTAAGGGGCTCGAGGTTAGGGCGTCGTTCTCATTATCGTTAGATAGCGGGTTCGAATCTCGGCTGAACGGAAGATCTGTCGTGTTCGCTAATGGTGGCTATGGCATGTTAAAACTTGGTGTGATTGCAACGTCCTCCAAGTGAAATCATACCTCTGAAGGTGGCAGGCCAAGTATTGGGGGTCTTCTCCTGGGTCCCTGCTTCAAAATCACGAAGACTCCAACAGGCTGCTTTTATTTAACTTGTAGAGCCTAATTCAGAGCTAGGTACAAGAAAAATTGTTGGTACAACAAAAACACTCCGAGAATATTTTGGTTTACTCCTTTTAAGTTTATTTTACAATTCCAAACTTTGGTATTTAAATATGTTGATCATTCTACATGTGTGTGTTAGACACATTAACTGTACTAAATTCATAGTACTATCAATACTTTTGTTTTAATACTTAATCCATTGATTATTTTACCAGTTTATGCTGCTTTATATGGAAACGGTACAAAATAAACATTCTTTACATTATATGTAAACGGTACATCACTGAACGCAGTAAGCTTTCTTTAATATCGTACCGTGTTACTTTACAATGATATATTTCTGCAATTGTATCGTATGGTGATTAAAATTCATTTTTGTTCAGTAAAATATATTTTCAGTCATCACAGTTAGCAAATATTTATCTCTTAGGTTATATTGAGTTACTGCGACACGTATATGGGTGTCTATTTTAGCCAAATGAAACTGCTAAACACGGTCACCTACTTTTTAAATAGGATCGACCACAGTCGAATGATGAGACCGACAACTGAGTTAACCTCCTCCTCTTTACTACGCGTGCTTTACTTGCTGGTAGTTTTGCTGTATACTTTCTGTCGTGTTATTCCGATATTTTTCCAAACGTCTAAATCAATCGAGCGAAAGGGGCAAACTTGAAGAATTCGCCAGAAAACTGACGGCGGCAAAACTTCGGCGAACAAGTGACGTCAGGAAACGTCACAAAATAGGCCTTCTTAAGTTTTTCAGAAAGTTAGAAATGTCTGGCAGGGAGGGAACTAGCGACAAAGCAAATTATTTACCTTTTTCTTTTTTTCTCCCTTTGAAATAATGTTTTCGATTAATTTTTATCAGTATTTTTATGATGAAGATTAATTCATGAAAATTCTTCGCAAAGGTCATTAAATTAATTTTTGTATATTAAGTATTATCTTTTTATTAAATAGTTTATAAAAAATTAAATTATTTATTAATGATGATAAAATGAAGAAAATTTATTTTAAATAAAGAAAATAATAAAATTAATTATTTTTATTTTCTTTATTTGAAATAAATTTTATTATAAAAATGATAAAATTTATTTTAAATAAAAATAAAGAAATTTTATTTTATAAAAATTAACATTTTTATAAAATTTTATAAAATTTATTAATTTTATGAAATTATAAAGTTTGAAGATATCTGTGTGTGATTCAAAAGATAGAACTTATTTTAACAAATACAAAAAATTTTCTATTCAAGGAAATAAGTCTAATAAAATATTTATTCGAATAAGCCTCACAAAACGTTTGAAAAATCTAAAAGGGCTATAAGTTGTATTAATACTAAACATAGATTGTTTTATGCGAAAGAAATAAATTGAAATTCAAAATCTTATTTTTTTATATTTAAATATATCTTTAAATTAATTTAGATAAAATACACAAAAGAACATATTCTGCATTTAAATATACTGTATTTAATATTATTGAAAACATTGATTCTTGTGTTTAATATATATAACTGAAACAGTAATTTTGCTACATATTTTATGTTGCTGAAGTTGCTTTGGTGTAATACATTTTTATTAAAATAAATTCAATATTAAATTTTAAAATAATTTGGAATTAAAGTAATATGTAATAACAATTCATGTACATATTGCTGAACCACAAATATAAAGATTTAAATATAAAGATAAAATAATGTAACCTTTTTTTTTTTTTTTTTTGATTGAGGATTAAGGTTTTAGAAAGCACACACACACACACACACACACACACATATATATATATATATATATATATATATATATATATATATATATATATATATATATATATATATATATATATATATATATATATATATATATATGTCTCTGATAAATAAACAGTCATAATTTCACAAAACTGATATTGCCCATCAGTCAAATTTAAATAATTCGATATGAATGTAAATAGTTCCCTTGGTTCAATTGAACAATGACGTCACATATTCACATGGCATGACGTTATTATTTCTTCTCCGTGAATTAAAGAAGAAATATCCGAATTCTGCGAATTTCCCCGGAGAATTCTCCAGTAGTTTGCGCCGGGCTGAAGTCTTTAAGCATCACCAAAACTCTTCTCCTTTTGAAACACTATCAGTGACAAAGTTTTACACATGAACATCTTCATCCCCGCCACATAAGACTTTACGGAACTTTTGATGTGCATAAGTTTTCTTACGACAAAGTTTTAAGCTATTATATTTATTTTATGCTTTTCTTATACCTACATTTTATACAGATAAATAAAATAAGTAATTTATGTTGATACCTGGAACAAGCATTCGGTTAATTTGCAATTTGCAGAGTAAAAATTCAGTCAAACTACACAATATACTACACTGTTAGCATTAGTTAGAAGCAAACATTTACTAAACGCATGAAAAAAAAATTGTGGCTTAATGAACAATTTTCCAAGTTATGTGATAAAATGTACACATTTATCAATCTCTGACAAAACACCTTTTTTAAAATTTCAAGATTTTTTTCCCCGTTATCAGCAAGAAATGTTAATTGATTGGAAAAAAAATTAATGAATTGTGTTATAGGAAATTAACTCGAGTTCTAGTTTTTATATTTTAAAATTTTAATGCTTTTTTTTATTATTTATCATAACTCTGAGTTTTTTTACAGCAAAAAAATTTAATTAGAATCACATATATTCTAATGATGCATGACACAATTTACATTAATTTTAATTGTTTCATATTCATAAGATAGTGAAATAAGTGCCGATCAACTTCTCTGGTGGTCAGCGTGCTTGACTACGGATAGGGAGGTTCTGTGTTCGAATCCCAGTTCAGGCATGGATGTACTTTCTCCCACTCTCTATCCTGTATTTGTCCTTTCCTTGTATGTGAATGAGGTGTGAATGGTTGCCCACCCTATAAACGGGTCCCTATGGCATGTGTGTGTACTGAAGAAGTCGGACTCCACACCAAATACGGTTCATTAGGAAAAGTGGAGCAGCGCACCCCAATTAGCCGGCCTAGCTGGCACACGAGAACAACAATAACAGCACCAACAGTGAAATAAGTAAAACTCTTATAATATATAATGCCCGTGCCTAATGATAAGACAATGCTTTTTGGATTGAAAAGTCTTGGGTTCGATACATATCGCTTTTGAACAGCGAGAAATCGATGATGCGTTTCCGCTTCCTACACGCATGTCTATTAAAATGAATGTTTGGGAATTTTTTAGGTTTTCACCTTTGAGACTTTTGAATTATAGATTACTGTCAATAAAAAAATCCTCAGATACCCGGAAGATGTTGAAAAACCTTACACCAGCTTAAAGAATATATTTGCTTAAGCTGCAGAAAAGCACTTCTTAAAACATGCTAAATGGAATCAATAAGCCATGACTTAGGAGAGAAAGCTTCCGGGTTCGTTGCTGAAGAACGAGAAATGGATGTTGCTTCTGCTTACATATCTATCAAGGTGAGTGCTAGGGAGTTCTCCAGCTTGCGACATTTGAACTCGCCTCATTATTCATGACAGAACCTCCAATAAGGTGAAAAAGTTAAAAAGCAATACTCAGCTGTTAGGCGATGTCATATATGTAAAGGATACTATCATTCAATTATCTCAAGAAACATCTAAATTTATAACTTTGAAAAACTCTTGTCTTCATATTTATAAAATTTCAACCATAAGAAAATTCGAAAGATGGGAAAATTTTAACAGTTGTCAAGATGATTTCATTCTTATTTACGTTTTAATTGAAGTTTCAAAGTAAAAGTGAATGAAATAAATTAAACTGAATTTTCTTTCGAATATTTTTATGAAAACAAATAATATCTTCATATTTATAAAATTTCAACCAGAATAAAATTTAAAAAAATGGGAAAATTGATAACAATCGTCAAGTTGATTTCATTCTTATTGGCGTTTCAATTGAAGTTTCAAAGTAAAAGTGAATGAAATAAATTAAACTGAATTTTCTTTCTAATATTTTTATGAAAACAAATAATATCTTCATATTTATAAAATTTCAACCAGAAGAAAATTTAAAAAAATGGGAAAATTGATAACAGTCGTCAAGTTGATTTCATTTTTATTGGCGTTTCAATTGAAGTTTCAAAGTAAAACTGAATGAAATAAATTAAACTGAATTTTCTTTCGAATATTTTTATGAAAACAAATAATATCTTCATATTTATAAAATTTCAACCAGAAGAAAATTTAAAAAAATGGGAAAATTGATAACAGTCGTCAAGTTGATTTCATTCTTATTGGCGTTTCAATTGAAGTTTCAAAGTAAAACTGAATGAAATAAATTAAACTCTGAATTTTCTTTCGAATATTTTTATGAAAACAAATAATATCTTCATATTTATAAAATTTCAACCAGAAGAAAATTTTAAAAAATGGGAAAATTGATAACAGTCGTCAAGTTGATTTCATTCTTATTGGCGTTTCAATTGAAGTTTCAAAGTAAAACTGAATGAAATAAATTAAACTGAATTTTCTTTCGAATATTTTTATGAAAACAAATAATATCTTCATATTTATAAAATTTCAACCAGAAGAAAATTTAAAAAAATGGGAAAATTGATAACAGTCGTCAAGTTGATTTCATTCTTATTGGCATTTCAATTGAAGTTTCAAAGTAAAACTGAATGAAATAAATTAAACTGAATTTTCTTTCGAATATTTTTATGAAAACAAATAATATCTTCATATTTATAAAATTTCAACCAGAAGAAAATTTAAAAAAATGGGAAAATTGATAACAGTCGTCAAGTTGATTTCATTCTTATTGGCGTTTCAATTGAAGTTTCAAAGTAAAACTGAATGAAATAAATTAAACTGAATTTTCTTTCGAATATTTTTATGAAAAAAAAAACATTATCTTCATATTTATAAAATTTCAACCACAAGAAAATTCAAAAATATGGGAAAATTGATAACAGTTTTCAAGATGGTTTCATTCTTATTGACGTTTCAATTGAAGTTTCAAAGTAAAACTGAATGAAATAAATTAAACTCTGAATTTTCTTTCGAATATTTTTATGAAAAAAAAACATTATCTTCATATTTATAAAATTTCAACCACAAGAAAATTCAAAAACATGGGAAAATTGATAACAGTTGTCAAGATAATTTCATTCTTATTGACGTTTCAATTGAAGTTTCAAAGTAAAACTGAGTAAAATAAATTCAACTGAATTTTCTTTCGAATATTTTTAAGGAAAAAAAATAAATAATAGTAGATTGTGCTAAAATATTCCCCAAGGTAAATTTTTTTGTGTGTATTAACATTATCAATTAAAAATTTATAATTTTTTTATGTTTGTAAATAAATTACGTATTCCAAATATTATATAGCATTTTTTATAAATAAATTGTTAATTCAAAAGTTGCAGGAAGAATTTTACAAAACACCCTGCCATGTAGTATATATATATATATATAAAATTTTGAATTATGTATTCACTAATAAATTATTGAAAATTCTATCAATTTATTTTTTTACTTAATTTAACTCTTTTAAACTTTAATTAAAGAAAAGTAAAAGTTTTCCAAGCCCTATTTTAATCAATGAGCCAACAATATGTCAGAATGTGAAACGTATCTTAAACTGAGAATTTAAAAAAATTAAATTGATTGATTCGTCTATCAATCATCATTCAGACTAGTTTGTATTCAGAATCTTGAAATTAAACGACGGAATTCAGCCTCATTTTCTTTGGAGGAAATGAAAATTTTCCAGGAAGTGATCAAAGTTTTCAAAATACATGATTATTTTTCTAAACAGATTTTACTTTTCAGAGTTTTACGAAACGCAAGAGCTCAAAAATGTTGTAATCCGCCGTCATCCCCGTAAGAAAGCGAATACTTTCACAGGCAAGTCAAGTATTGAGACAGTAAATAAGGATTATTAACGACACGGTTATGGTTATTTCACAATCTCGTGTGATAAAACACTTACCACATTCTTCGTGTATATTTTTAAAGGAATATTTCTACCGAAATTTCGGGCAAATATATTACAGATTTCAATGCTTTTTTGGATGAATGTTTATTTTTCTTTGAAATCAAACTATTATAGTTTTATTAGGAGTTGTATCCATTCAAAATATTCTCTATAATGACGTTAAAAGTCATTTCCAAGAAAACTTAACTTTTTGTGAAATTTAAATTTATGTAATATTAAATCAAATGTGAGGTATGTATTTTTTCCCCTCAAATAAGAGGATATCTTTGAATCTCTATTAAAAATGTATATAATTAATCTAAGAAAACTCAAATCATGATATTTGATAATGTGAAACAAAACGAAAAAAAGGAATTAATGAAATTTGCAGTAAAAACATGCAGCAACATTCTTAACCATTTAAATTTTATATTTACTAATATAATGAGTTTTAATGCATATTTGGTGAATTATGAAATTCATTTTTATAATGAAAAATATTGTACATGAATAAGAAAACATTTGGAAGAAAAAGGTTTTTGATTTAAGGTATTGTTTACACTATGGAAACTGTCATCTGTCGGATAAATTACTCTACAAAATTTCCTTAACCGGACAGCGATATAAATATGTTTTCACTAGTAGTTAAAGATAATCATATGACGTCATCTCCGTCTCTCGTTAATTAATAGAAAACGAACAATGGCAATTAGTTCAATTATTGCATAAATTGATGAAATAAAATTTAAGGCTTGCATAGTTCTGAAATTTAATAGTAAAACCGATTCACAAATTTTTGCTTAATCAATATTTAAAAAGAAGAGATATTATAACCTTAAATAGGGCGTATCTTCTGATAACTCAGTATTTTTAAAAGGGACTTGGACATTTTTCAAGATTTAACATTGCCCGAATTTTCATTCATTATAATTTAAATCATTTTGATATGAATGAGATTTTAACAATAAAATTCTGAATCTAATTCAATCTTATAAATCAAAAATTTAATCATTTATAAATTTGTTTGGAGGGCAGCCCTTAAACTTTAATGAGTAAAATCCAAATCTAATAAAAAGATTACAAATATTTAAAATGATTTAAGTTTAAAAATGTAATATAATAACAAAAAATAAATTGAAAATAAAAGAAAATTTCGGAATTTAAGATCATTAATATTTAAGAAAAATTTCTAAAAGGCATTTTTAATACAAAATAAGAATACCTCTTTTAAAAATGCAGCGCATCTTATTGAAGCAATTCAATCACATTTAAATTTTTGTAATTGATATTGAAATGCTAATAAGTTAAACCTATAAAATTGGATACTATATATTTGATACAGCAAAGATTTTAAGAGAAAATATTTCGGAAGATTTCTAGCTAAAAATATTTAAATTTTAAAAATTATACTTTAAATTTAACAGAACAATTGAGATTCAACAATTGAAATAATTGAGTTAATTATTGCAATAAAAAAACAATCCCTAATTACTAGAATCAATCACTTGGAAATTATAATAAAATAACAAAATTTTAGTTCATTAATTTATATCTCACGTTATAATTTTAAAATTTTTATATTTATTTACTAATGGTAATTTTTTGAATTAAAAATCAAAGAATTTTTAAAATCCCAAGAAAAAACATTAAAAGTTTTGAATTTTATTGTAAAATTTGTTTATTGTTTTATTTTATGTATTTCTTGTGTATGTTTTATTTTATGTATTTTTTAATTATAAGTAAATTATTAAAAATTTTGAATTTTATTGCCAAATTTTTCAAATTTGATAAATTTAAATGCTTATCACTTTGTTTTAAAAATCATTGAATTATTTCATTTTGTAATCAGAGAAAAATATATACGATTTTTTTTGTGTATCTTTTATTAAATTAATGATAATTTAGTGAAAATATTGGAGATAATTTAATTTTTTATAATCTTTTTATTCTACTTTTTTATTATATATTTATCCGGTTGCTTGCTTTCGTGCATAAAATTACATTTTTTGAAAATTTTGAAAATGCTTTATTTTATGTATTTTTTTATTTTGAATTTTCAGTAATTGTTCTATAAAGGTTTGTTTCTATAAAAGAAGACGATAATTTAAATGATATCTATTCACTATTAAGACTGATTTAGAAATTCTACCAAAACATGATGTTAATTTCACTAGTATGACAAGGTAATTCTAAGTATGATAAATAAATTCAAAGTATGATAAGGTATTTCTAAGTGTGATGAGGTAATTCTGTGTACGATAATTAAATTTATTAGTAAAATTTCACTACTGATGAATAGAAATATGTAAGGAATAGTTTCTACATTATTATGAAAGATTTATCCTTGAGATTGTAAAAGCATATTGTAGAAGAAATTTTTTTCCTCGAAAGACTAGGAAGTGAGATACAGTTGTAATTTTAGTAGTACACCTATTACTATCCATTGCTCAATGTTATGCAAATGATTTTCTTTACACAATTTTATTCTATTCGATTAGCATAATTATAAGAAATTATTTTTATTTATTTATAATAACAGGAAATTCGTAAATATTCTTAAACGCATACGCTTAAGTTTATTTACTTTGTTTAATAACATAATTGAGGTTCTAATACTTGGGGAACACCATAGTAAAGTTTTTTTTAATAGGACATTTTTAGTGATTATCATCTTTAACTATAAATCCTCATTTTGCTATCAAAGATATAGTTATTGTTTTTTTTATTAAACTAATAGACATTTAAGCTATAAAAATTTCACTAGATAGATGAACATCGGAAAATAAAGATGTTTATTTAAATGTCTAAATGGGATAAAGGAACCATGAACCACAACAAATATCCTTATATAAAGCGAGAATCGAGCCTACAAACTCTTAAACGAAGATCAGACTATTAAATATTCAGTTACCACCTCGGCCTGAATGCTTTAGGAACTTTTGTTGTTACTTATGACACTTGTAGAAGCCAAGCCCGCGCTGCCGAATTTAATCAATGAAAATTTAAATCAGTAGGGTATGTCTTTCGTTTAACCAGAGCACCACGAAGGTGAAAGTATGACTTAGCTCTAAATATCCCTCCGATAGATGTCACCACCAGAGGATACACTACCTCAATTTTGTCATTGATCTGGAGGGGGAGGAAATTTTCTCCTGACCGTTACATCCATGGTAACTGTCACGACCGCTCACAGGACTTTTGATTCCACAGATTTAACGAACACGTATATCGCATGTACTCGGTGGGGGTTTTGGCGTGATTGGGAATCGAACTCAGAAGCTTTTAATAAAATAAATGAAAGAGAAAAAAAGGAAAAGTAAGGCATGGTAAGTTAAGATAATAACTCATTTCATTTATTTATTTAAAGGAATGTTTTATAAAAGAATAATGCAAAATTCAATTTACATGAATGATGAGAAAACAATTTATAAGTTTAATATTAAATGTTATATATTTTCTGGAGGAAAATATTTTACTATTTTTCATACATATATATAGTTTTCATAATTTGACTAAGAGAGAGAGGTAAGAGTGTTTTAATGATTTCATAAAATTATTAGGTTTCAAGACAACTGTCTCAAATGACAACCCCAGAAAATATCAGAACTAATGTCAAATGCATTATGTAGAATTAATCACCCATTGAAATAAAAAATTAAATAAAAATGCATCGTTTTCATTTATCCATCTTAATCAATAGTTTTTGCGTATCAGATTAAATATAGAAAAATTAAGATTTCTTTTGAATATTGGGCTTGTGAATAAATATTGAAAGTCAAAGCTTACACATACATTTGTAATTCAATGCGCATGATTATATAGTATCAGAACGTAGCTTTTCTGTACTCGAGTCTTCCACATAGTTACAGTACAATTCCAATTATTTGAAATCCGTTTATCCGAATCGAACACTGACGTAGAGACGGAAAAGGCTCAAGAAAAGAAAACATAAGAGAAGAGGAAAAGGTTAGAATGACGTGTCATTTGAGGAATTCAGAAACATTCTTTTGAAAATTCCTTAATGTTTAGAATTTAATGCTGAAGACGTAGAAGAATGGATTCTGCGAGTCAGACACTGGATTTAAAATTGCAAATCATGGGTCAACTTACTGGAAGTGTTGAGGAAAAAGATGACATTAATGTCCAAATTGAAGCTGACACGGTAGCATCAGCTAACAAAGTATTTGCCACTTTTGAAACTGCTTTGAAGTGTATGGATCGTCAACTCGAGTGTGATCTCATGCCAATTATCCCTATCTAGTGGATGCGTGACTTGGCATTTCGAAAACGGATGAAGACATGGAAACTGTTTACTCTGACCGCGATGTTCAGCAAGCAATGATTTTTCAATTACACCACTCTACATACATACAGTATTAATACACATGTACCGCACTTGTAAGTACATCAACATGTAAAAATGTTGTCTTTTCATTAATTTTTTTCTTTCAAAATATATAGTTTTTACGCATTGCCAACATATACTTATTAATAAAAATGGACGCTTCTTTCGCAAAAAATCTAATTATCCGAAAGGGGTTCGGTTCTAATTGATTCGGATAGTTGGAGTTCTACTGTATTTGGTTTAAATGATGGTTTGAGAAATAACCGCATTTTTAAATTTTGTCAAATATATCTTAACACACAATTTGGTTTATACCTATCAAAATAATGTTAATACTCAGTCATAAGATAATTAGATTTAGTCTATCTTCTATGCATAATTTTGCATACACATTAATAATTTTATGTATCATCATTTCAAAATATTATCAGACAGTTCTGGTTTTAGATTACTCTTAGGAAGATTTGCTTTTTATTGAATTAACCTTAAGGATAAATCTTCTAAGCTTAATCTTGTTCACACATTTATAATTCAATGTGGGTCGTAGTACCCTAATAGTTAGGGCATCGGCCGCCTTTCCGTCCGGAAAGGTGAGGTTCCAATGCCACTAAAGACCCACTGGGTACATGTGATATACGTAATCGTTAAATCTGTGGAATCGAAAGCCCTGTGTTCGGTCGTTAAGCATGGGTGTAATGGTGTGGGAAAAATTTCCTCCCCCTTCAGATCAATGTCAAAATTGAGGGAGAGGATCCTCTGGTGGTGCCATCTATCGGAGGTGCTTAGAGTAAAATCGTATTTTCACCATCGTGGTGCTCTGGTTAAATAAAAGACGCAACCTACTGACTTAAGTTCACGTAACCAACGGCACAGCTAGCTTGGTTTGTTCAAGTGTCATCAGTAGCAGCAACATAATCATCGAAATAACATATAGGCAATGAAAAAAATAATTTTTTTAAAGGGATAGTTATTTATCATCTAGATTGCCTTCATTTTTTGTATGGTTTCAATAGGCCCATCGAACTTCCGATCACTAGGGTTTCTCGACCCTTGGATCACTCAACTAAAACAAGAAATTTTTTTTGCATAGTCTTCCAAAGTGGGCGTTATTCCCAAAACTAATCACTTCCCGCCCAAAAAGAAAGTTTGTCCAACACACCCAGATTTTTGAGAAATTAGTCAAAACCTTCTTGAGTGGGTTCATTCAGTACGAATTTCCTCGGCATATTAGTTATAATTTTGGGGGATAAAAAAAAGGCAATAACCGGATTTATATTATTTGGTTAAGTAATTAACATACTCACACTTTTCGGTTGACGCCTCTGTCGATCAGTGTTCCCTAGAAGCCTCGCTTGTCAGAGGGTGTTGACGACTTTGCATTTACGAATTATACAAAATAAATGAACTGAAAATTAAGTTCTAACTTCGTAATGACAGACCAGCTAAAAGAGCAGGAAATTTATGCGTATTTATTCCTGAATTACTCAGAATTCAAACTTTTTAATGCATTGTGTTAAACATGTTGCTAATGCTACGGGGAGAATTGCTTATTGAAGAAGATTTAGAGATTAATGGGGAAGTAATATATAAACTTTATCATTTATCAATACTCATTTATTTTCACTTTACTTTTTTTTAATATTAATTTTTTTTAATATTTAAGTTCATAAATTCATCATAACAATGAAATTTTGATAATTCAAACATATAATGTCGTAATTACGCCCAACCCAGATAAATGTTGATAAATTAGGAATAAGTTCCAAATTTATCAATTTTTTTATCCATGATTTGGTGATTGATTAGAGTGCTGTATTAATTTATCTGAAATCAACAATCGTGTCTAATAGCATAGATAATATCTAAAATATATATATATTAGATATTATATATATATATATATATATATATATATATATATATATATATATATATATATAGTATATATATATATATATATATATATAGATAGATAGATAGATAGATATGTATATACATTTGTATGTGTGTGTAATTATAAATTTAAGATAAATTAAACTAATAGAATAAGATTTTTTCGATAATGTAACTTATTTAATGTAATTCTGAATTTATGAATATTCCCTTATTTTACCCTTATGAAGCCCTAACTCACAAGTGCTAGTGAATTCTTAACACCTTTCTTAAACATTTAAGAACCCCGTAGCATCCCTTATATAAACCCCCTTCAGAAAGAAACACCATACAGATGTCTGAAAACCGCTATAAGGTTTACTAGTATGTTACAGATGGACAATTTAACTTTATGTCATCTTTTCTTTAAATAAATGCTATTTTAAATGTTACGGTGTCTTGTATTCACTGCCTTAACACTCTGTTGCAGACTACTTCCGAATTATGAATTATTATATATTCAATCTTTATATATGAACAGAAAAAATAAATTCAAAAATACAAATTTAAAAATAATTCAGATTATTTATGTATATTTAAATGATTAAAGTAATTCTTTGTGTCATGTTTCAAATTTTTACAAATGATAGTTAATGAATGCTAATTAAAAACCACAAGGGAAAAATTAAACACACTATTTATTTGCACTTTTTAAAGGGATATCGTAAAAAAATTGTACAGGAAAAATGAAGAGATGACTGCATTTATATATAAATGTTTTGTAAAAATCTACCTTGTTAAAGTCCTTGCTGCTCACCGTTGCAATTATTCGCAGTGGTATATTACTTCGTTGAAATGTTTTCCTTCCAATATAAAAATATTATTTTCCTATTTTATACATTGGAATAGGAATATTTTTTCCTTATTTATTTCAATGCGTGTGTTAGTTCTTAATATCATGCATAACAGCATTGTAGCTTTGGGCAAATCATAATCAAAAGTTTTGAATACAATATTTTTTCACGTTTTAAAGCCATATCTTACAAAAAAATATTTATACACAATTTAAAGGAAGATAAATTTTTAATATTATTATACTATGCACTTACAGTTTCCTTCACACTGGAATATTATGTATTATTGTTATTTTTCAAATATACAGATGTTCTGTTCCTGTTGGGAATATTTTCGCATGGAAATATTCTTATTCTAGTGTACTTCATGCCACATAGCTACTATTTCATGAGAACGGAGTCCAGTCGGAAACGTACAAGTAACTATCAAAGATTATCTCTAAGAAAATAGGAAGAACATGTGATTGAACATCACCTAATTGAAAGATAACGTCACCCAAGAAAGGGCACTGACGCGGCGGACCTTAATTCTTCAGAAATGATGTCGTACCTGTCAGCAGCAAGAACAGGAGGTAATCGAAATGTGACCCAATGACACTCTCTATCACGATGCCAATGCAATCCTATACCACCACCAATACTTGTTCGGCACTGGCCAATGCTCATTCTTTCTGGTGTCTCTACGCGAGATTATCTCGATACTTTATGCAGAATTGGTATTCCTCTAAAAATATCATGTTATCTTACTTCTGAGTCCAATGCCTACTCATTATTGTAAGAATGCCTGTTTCTATTGCAGCATCAAGAGAAATCGGTACAGTATTTGTATTTGTTATTGGTTAAAAGAAAAACAAAGATACTGTTTTATAAAATCATTATAGGGCCAGTGCTTTTTAATGGTTCGGAAACCTGGCCATGATTAAATCACATGAAAATCGACTGGCTAACCTTTGAAGGAAAAGTTTTGAGGAAAATTATGGGTGTAGTTGAACATCAATGGTACTTGGAAGCACAGATTCAACAGTGACCTGTGTAAGATTTATAGAGAGTCAGATATCATCATTTACATAAAAGTCATCCGAATGAAATTTGTCGAGCATCTGTGCAGACTGAATCCTGACTCTTTAACACCAAGAGTTTTTCACTTTAAACCAATCGGCACCAGAGTAAGAGCGAGCCCCAAACTTAGATGGATCGACTTTGTCGACGAGATTTTTGGAATTATAAAGATCAAAAACTCTGGAGGTCTATTTCCAAACAAAATCAGAATGAAGAAGGTTCTGAAGACAGATTTGGCTCACACAAAAGTATATTCAACATTGACTTTAATACACAGGAATTTTATGCAACATTTTTTTTGCTTCAAATTAAAAGATAGCACGACTGTCATTTGAAAATGAATAAAATCGTAAAAATTAAATGCATTACAGTTTATAATAGTAAACTTTCAGCTTAACGTTGCGTGCTAGCACAGTTTCTGATTCATAGTGGTTAACACATCTTCATAAAACAATACATATTTTTTCTAACAGCGTGTTAATAATTGACTAATTTAACGTTATTGATTTCTTAGCGGACCAAACAAACAGTAACAAATTTCTTAATTCACCAGATTAAAGTTAAACTAAATCTATACAGGGGACGTGGTAGACTAGGAGTTAGGGCATCGCCCTTCCGTCCGGAAGGATGAGGTTCAACTCCCTAAGCCGCCAAAGACACACCGGGTACATGCGATATACGTGCCCGTTAAATGTGTGGAATCGAAAGCCCTGTGTTTGGTCGTTGACAGTTATCATGGGTGTAATGGTCTGGAGAAAATTTTCTCCCCCTTCAGATCAATATCAAAATTGAGGGAGTGGATCCTTTGGCGTTGCCATCGATCGAAGGATTAAAGTCGAACTTTCACCTTCGTGGTGCTCCGATTAAATGAAAGACGCGCCTTACTGACTTAAATTCGCATAGCCAACGGCATATCAAGCTTGGCTTGTCCAAGTGTCATAAGTAAGAACAATAAAATCGATATATCAGAGCGTAAATTTTATACAAAGTTTATATGTATTAATATATGTTGATTAAAGTCATTTTTATACCATAAACAATATCACTCCTATCATAATCGTCACTAATAATAGATCGCGTAAGATAAAGATGACAATATGTCTGTCCCCTTGTATGATAGTGTTGTTGTTGTTGTTACTTATGACACTTGGACAAGCCAGGCGTGCTATGCCGTTAGCTATGTGAATTTAAGCCAGTAAATATTACTTTACTCAAAAGATAGATGGCACCACCAGAGGATCCACTCCCTCAATTTTGACACTGATCTGAAGCCGGAAGAAATTTTTTCCAGACCATTACACCCATAGTAACTGCTCAACGACCGACCACAGGACTTTCGATTCTGCAGATTTAACAAGCACATATATCGCATGTCCTCGGTGGATCTTTGGTCGCATTGGGAATCGAACCGCTACCCTTCCGGAGGGAAAGACGATGCTCTAACCATTAGGCTACCATGGCCGAATATGATAGTAATTTTAGGCTATTGTTAACCAGCATTTATGGTTCGCGTGGACCTATCAGTCCTATATTTATCTAACATAAATTAGATTTCAACCAATACAAACAGTGATATTAATAAAAATCCTCAATAGCAATTTGCACCCGATCTTATCAAGGTCGAATTTTGACACATGGAAGTTTTAAATTTAATAAGAGGCATAAATTGATTATTATAAAGAGGAAAAATTTGAAATCAAATGCAATATTCATAAAATAAGCTTATTATATATAATCTTCCATTTTAAAAGGAATAAAGAAGGCTTTATTCATAATTGTTCCATAAATATGCACTGAAATGATAATCATTTCCATTTTCTATAAAGCACGCATTTATAATATTTGTTTGCTATATATATATATATATATATATATATATATAAGATAATATAGAGCAAACAAATATTACACAGATATTTTATAAAAATATCATCAATAGAAACAAATGTCCTTAGATTTAAAGATTTAATCTAAGGACATTTTGACCGATCAGCGTGTTTTTAAACCAGAGCCTTATTTCATTTTACATTTTTATATGAAGAGAGACGTTTCCTTTTTATTGTCATCAGCATTAAAATTACCATTAATATTAATTACCACTGAATTATTTGTATTTATCATTCGAAAATTTATTCTTATTTCTTAAAATTGGGAATGCAGAAAGAGAAACCAAAAATGATTGACTTAAAAATAAACAATGGGGAATAAAGTACCAATACATTTAAACAAAATAAATTTATTTTATTGTTTATAAGGACTGAATTAGTATGTAATAGTTATTAACTTTTAGAGTTTTTCAATCTTAAAAACTTGCAATTACTTTCCCTATAAAATAAAAAAAAATTTCTAATTTAAATACAAAAAATATCATTGCAAATATAAGTTATATATAAGTTATATATAAGTTGCATATAAGTTATTATAAAGAAATAAAGGAATAATCTTTATTTAAAACTAAGATTCAAATATCTAGTAAGAGGCACTATGGTTCCTCTAGGAAACGGCATCGCTCATTTGCATGTTTCTAAACAAGTACATTGAAATGAATTGATCATATTATACTTTTCATTAGTATAACCTAGAATTTGATGATTCTGCGCTGAAATTAAAATATTTTTACAAGCAATATAAAATCTTAATTTAATTTTTTTCCTTAGTTTATAATCAGATTGACTAATTGCTTTATTCACTCAAAATTCAAACGTTACGGTTATCAACACAGCAATGCTATGTAAAAAGTTAGTGAGCATGTGCACCAATATACGTTCTAGAAGTCTTCTATGCTTTGTTTAAAAAATCAGCAACATTTATTGGGAATTAAAAAAAGGAAATAAAAAACTAAGGAATTACTTTTCTTTGAATGTATACAATAAATTATTCTCAACTGAACTTCATGCAAAAGAAAATTCTATAATTAAATTATTTTATTTTTTATTTGATTCTGTGTTTTATATAATTTCAATTTCCGTGCAATAAATAATTACTTTAACCTCGTTTTCTCATTTGCATTTATTTCTTATTAAGATCGCTTTGCAGACATTGTATCACTTAATGTTTTACATCAAATGAGTTAATTTAAATAAAAAGAATTCATAAAAAAACACCGATACTTTCTTGGAAAATTAGGTAAATAAATACCAATTCACACACACACATATGAAGTTATATAATGCCACAATATTAATTTTTTTAAAAAAAACATGTAATTTCATTCGCAAATAATTTTAAATTAAAAGATATGAATATGCATTTGAAAGGATATGAGAATGGAGAAAAAAAATCATTTTTTTTCCAACATGAGAATTAAAGCAAAATATTTTTTGAAATAGATTTAATAGAATACCTAAATTTATATGACCACTTCTACTATATTTTTAAATAATTTTCTATTAAAGATTATAATTTTTTCAAGAATCTTTTTTTTTTTTTATCTCAAAGCCACATTACAATAAAAATATGTTCAGGTATTCATTTGATAAATTTTAATATTTTTATAAAATTTTAGAAATTATATACCTTTTGTAAACATAAATAGTTCTTTTTAAATCTGTAAACATCTTTCTATTTATAGAGTCATAAAAAATAGTTAAATTAGTACTTTTATGCTATAAATTGATTAAACGATCAAATAATATAAAATTATAGTGAATTTAGAAAAACAGTGTTGGGAATTCACTTTTGAGAAAGGTGTTCCTATTTTTTCTTTTCTCAAATCTTTCCGAAAACATACTCGTTTCTATTGCAACGTATTTAAATACAAGCAAAATAACAAACGCAGTATTTCTAAATAATAACATTATGATTGTGTTTAATATCAAAGTTTGAAAGCTCCTTCTAATTCATATGCCAAAAGCTTTACGGTGTCCCTTTAAAATGCTTAAAGTTTCCTAGTAGTAGGGCATCATTTTTTGGTGCATTAAGTCCTACTTTTGACCCCAGTCTCTCAGGGACAATGGGAAATGGATGTCGCGTTTCTTCAAGTCAGTCGAAGTGGGTGTTTGAGATTTTTATTTTTCTTGTTACTTTTCTTTTAGCACGTGAATAGGGACCACTATTTATGAAAAATCCTCCCTAAAGGAAATTACTGTGGGGGGAGGGGGAGGGGGGAGATATTAAAATGCCTTAGACCTTAATCCCCACTATAATGTCAAAAAAATGTCTCATTTGTGTTTAGTGGTCGGTAGTTAATTCGTTCGTCTCCTGGAAAACACCATACTAGGACCTATGAATATTAAAAACTCCAATGTCCGAATGATATGACTTAAGGTGAAACGAAAGGTGGGTTTTTAGATTTCAACTTCTTTATTTGGCCGTAACTTTAATTTAAAGATCAAAGAGTTTGCTTATATAATTGCTTTTGCTGTAAAAAACATTCAGATAGAAAAAGATAATTAACCAAATCCTTAAAATACTTTACATTTAAATGTAAATTTTTGGGAATTATAAACAATGATTTCTATCATTTATAAAAATAAGTAAATAAATTCACATGATAATTTTTGGAAAAGTAGATAATATTTGAATATGTTCATTACAAATAAAAGTTTCTAGAATGTAGCACACATTGAAAATATTCAACAAGTTCACTATGTGCTTTTGGTAATAACCACACATATATTAGCTATTTTGTATTAGGTTATGACGACTGAACAATCAATGACCTCTTAGTTTTGAGCCCCGATAAAGTGACTGGTTGACGCCTGAGCTAGTACTCTTTTTCCCGAACTTTTACTACACCATGAAATAAACAATAGTATCTACAAAATATTGACGAGTGTAAGCCTACTCAGGAAGATTACTTTCTCATGAGTCGGGTATTGAGCAGGCAACTATCTGGACTTAAGAACGACACCTTCCGCTATTGGTGATCTCCACAAATATCAAATAAAATAAAGTATTACGATGATATAGTGTTTGTTCTCTTCTAAGTGAAAGGAGGGTCGCTGTGTCCTATCTCAGCGACTGGTTGCTGAATCAAGCATTGAATCTGATGCATTGAATCAAAATGCAAATGAATGACTGAAGCATTGAATCAAAATGCAAATGAATGACTGAAGCACTCAATCAAGATGCAAATGAATGACTGAAGCACTGAATCAAGATGCAAATGAATGACTGAAACACTGAATCAAGATGCAAATGAATGACTGAAACACTGAATCAAGATGCAAATGAATGACTGAAACACTGAATCAAGATGCAAATGAATGACTGAAGCATTAAATCAAGATGCAAATGAATGACTGAAGCATTGAATCAATGTGCAAATGAATGAATGAAGAACTGAATTAAGAAACAATGCGTTTAATTTTTCTGTATGCACATCTGTCAGAGTTGGAACTTGGGAATTTTCCGTGTTTCCTCCATAGCCACATGGGAATACGATCCACAGTATCTGAAGTCTTCCCAAAATGCAACACGCGAAGGATGTACAAACGTTTTACATTTTTAGCTGTTGGCCATTAGTGACACGGTATTAAAACATTAAAATACTACCGCTTCGATTGATGGTTTAATTTAATCGTATGCTAATATAATTATACTTTTAATAACTATGATTATTCTTTTGATAACTATTCTTCACAAAAAAAACAAGTCATAATCCTTAAAAAAAAATTCAAAGAACAAGTTTTTCTTAAGATTATTAAGGAAGAGATTGTCTTAAGGAATATTTTCATGAATTCATTAAATTGTTTTAAAATGATCTTTATAGAAAATTAGATTATACGTAAGAATTTATAAGTATATTATTTAAATTTTAATCATAATATATACTAGATAAATTAAAAATTCAGAAAACACAATGAAAAATAAAAAAGTGGAAAAATCATATAGCTTAAAATCATTGTAAATTGTAACATCATATGGGGTGAAAAAATATTGCTTAAAATCTTAACAAGGGAACTATAATATCTTTCATTGAAAGTTAGAGCATCTAATCTCTTTAAAAGATTACTAATTACTTTTCTGTTACATATTTATGTCTCATTTTCAACAGATAAAATATTACTTTCTGGGTTAAAGAATAATGCCATAAAAATACTCCATTAATAAAAATTTATTGCATGAGTAATTTTGACAAATATTTATAGCCAAGTATTACGTTTTATCTAAAAAAGAATGTCTTTTAAGTATATAATAAAATTACTTCACTTTATGAAAATCTTCTACCATAGAGTACTTTACATAATTCTTAGATTTTGAAAATCATAAGAAAACAAATAAAATATTGAAAAAATGTAGGAAAAGAAAAGATCTTCCACATTAATTACTTTCCATAAATGAAAGAAAATGTGACTGGAATAATATTTTCCGTTTGCAGAAGCATAACTAAAAACTTTCACAAGTAATATTTAGTTTTGAGATAAAGCTGTCAAAAGCATTAACAAATAGCTTTGTTTTGGAAAACGCGTACAGGACACGGTTGAGATAACACGCTTTAGGAATTTTGTCGTCAATGACACATTACAGAGAAAAATTTAAAAAGATTTTGTTTTGACTATAGCTCCTTTTTTGTAAAACCAAGATAAATGCTTTTCACACCGGTCATGGGAAAAATATTCGATATGTTTTCTTATTATGATCAGGATAGTTAGCAGATGACTTTGAATAATTTAAAAGGCATATTTCACATTCAAGTGACACAAAGAAATTGGTGCAGATGCACATATGCAAATGATGGTGATATACAACCAATCATCGATAATTTCATATATATATATATATATATATATATATATATATATATATATATATATATATAAGAACTTTTAACTAATTAATGTAATTGTATTGAAGATTTTACTATTATATGATCTGATTACTTAATAAAATCATATAATTTTAAACTTTACAATTATTTAATATTCTGAGTTGAACACAAATGTTTTCTTTTATTTATCCAAAAGTACATTTAAGCTTTTAATTACTAAAGCTGTCAGCATTAATAAAAACGAAATTTGATATCCTTGGAAAGTCAGGTCTTAATATGCGTTATTGATAAACAATTAAAACGTTTTAAGTAATTTAATTAATCCCTACTAGATATATTTTTTCTCAGAAAATGCTTTTAACTCTGATATTCTTAACACACAGCTTAGATGCAGGTGAAATTAGAAGAAATATTGTTACTTTAAAATTATCTATATAGAACATTAAGTAAATTAACATTTTACACAAAATACATTTGACTCGTAAAAATATAATTTAAAACATTTTTCTCTTTGTTGTTCATTTAAAGAATTATCTTCTGTACTAATTTCTAGCATATTATACAACTTCATTTAATAGTATTCTAATGTCATACAACTAGATTATTATTCATTATAAAACTAAATATCGTTTGATATTTTCCTCGTGATTACCTCGTCTTTTTTTTAAATCAAAATGCGCATTTCTGATCTTAAATTGTAAAATAGTCAGCATGGATGTAACGAAATCAGAGATAACTAATCTATAAAATGTCATGTTTTGATAAGTGTTATTTGGCGACCTGCTGACACGTTTGGTGATTGCGAAATGAGTGTGAAGGTCTATATAAGCCTACACTTAATTACCTTGACTCTTCACTAGAGATCCTTCATTGTAATGTGTGGGCGACAGTCAACATCGCTATTAATGAGTTGTATTTGCGTATCAATAATGCGACATACAAATGCAAGTAAATAACAATAATTCTTGAATAAAGAGTTATAATTGCATAAACTTACATTCTTTAAGTTTTATTTACCATTTTTCAAAGATTAAACTGAAGCTACATTATAATTTCTATTATATTTTGGTATTATTTAAGTATAATATTATCTAGTCAAGACTTACAATTTCAAGTGGATTCCAAACTATTACCAATATTTATTTCCTATGAAGCCGCCCACCCTGTTTAGAGGTCAGAGTGCCTGACTGCGGATAGGGAGGTCCTGGGTTCGAATCCCAGTTCTGGCATGGATGTACTTTCTCTCTCTATCTATCCTGTTTTTGTCCTTTCCTTGTATGAATGGGTTGTGAATGGTTGCCTATCCTATAAAAGGATTTCTACGGCATGTGCGTGCTTAGAAAGTCGGACTCCACACCAAATTACGGTTCAGTTGGAAAAGTGGAGCAGCGCACCCCTTGTTGCCAGCCTAGCTGGCACAAGGCTACAATAACAACATTTCCAATGAAAAAATCAAATTTATTTAAGGTTAAAGTACAAACCCCTAAGCGCAAATCAGTATCTACAATTGAGTATTGAGCTGCCAGCTCAATATTTAATAGCAGAAGCCATTGTTCAAAAAGTATTAGCAATTGCACGTTTCTAATTCATGTAACTGTGATTAATCATTGCATTCAGGAATTTGATTAAAATATTTGATAGCAAGAACTATAATAATGCTAAAATGTAATTTTTCAAAACCAGAAATAATGTTTTATTTAGTTGCAGTTTATTGGCATATACATGCTTCTGCTGATATAAACCAGTAAACATGACAAGTCATATTTTAAAACCTATTCAATAAAACAAAGATGGGGGAGGATTTCAAAGTAAATAGTTGTTTGCCAAGTCTCTTTCGTCATAACAAATAATTTTATATCTCAATTGAAAATATGGCCAATTGAGACGTGACATTGAAGAGCATTGGGTCATATTTGAATTTGAAATCTCATATCGAAACTACTACACCAATCTAGTATTCGACATCAATTCCCAACTAATATGATGTATTTAAACTGAGAAAAAAATCTGTTAATATCATTATTAACTTAGTTTTAATAGGGCAACGTATGCAAGAATACTTAAAATAAGGAAGAAAGTATGAGCTTGCGATTCAAAAGTAATGATAGCTCACAAGTTCGAATAAAATTATTCAATTTGGCAATCTATCGCCATTGACATTAGTGTTTTAGCGTATTAGAAAAGAAGCATGTAGTCAAATTAGTTTTTCCATGAAAGAAAAAAATGTGCATGTGGAAAAACTTATTTCCATTCAGTTTCGCTAATCAGATAGCCTAATAGTTGAAAATTTTATATCTTGTCACATATTTCCATTTAACTCATCTATGGTAGCAAAAATAATCTAGTAGGAAAATCCATCAATTTCAGGTACCGAGTTCGATGCCTGACCCAATCGGAGGTAGTCGTGCTCAGAGGATCTATGTACGTTAATAATTTGCTAGCTCATTGTTCTTCCTTTGATGTGAAAGCCTGAAGGAGAGATTGCCACCTCAGATATCAACCTCGTTAAATGACCATGGTTCTAAACTATTTAGGTTTGTTATATTTATCGGCTTCAGGCATCAGAAATGAGCAGATATGGAAGTGTATTACTACAGCATAATCTAATAATAATTACTGTATCCATAATGGAGTGCGTGATGTGTTTATGTATCATCTTAATTAATTTCATTTCTGTAATAATTTAAATTAAATAGTAGTCATAGAAACTAAATATATTATGTATATCACACAAAAATTATTTTAATTCTATGGTATTCCAGTAAATATATTTTTATAATTGAGGATAAAACTATATGAGATGAAAATATTTTAATAAAACTGACATTAAGTTAAAGAGGTTTACAGATGATATATATCTTTAATCTCTTTTTAAAGAATATAAACTCTTTAAAAAGCATTATATTCATTTTATGTTTGTAAACTTTCTAAAAATATTCTGAGATGCTGCTTGGATTGTTATCATTTCTACGAATTAATGAAATTATGAAAATAATCATAAGGGCTTTAATTACCTGTAATTGTATTTTTGATGAAACAACATTCATTTTTTAAAAATAATATGCTAGGCCAGGTTTTCTTTTTTTGAACAAAGTAATGTGACATTTATTTTATTTATATGTTTCGGAGCTAAGTAACTTATCTATTAATAAGTAATTCTTTAAAATTTAATCTATAACTTTATCAGCAAAAGCATGAGTTATTGCTTAAAATTACTTTATTATATTAAAAAGTTAAATAATTAATAAGTTAAAAAATTTAAAAATTGAATAAGTTATTTAACAATTTAATAATCGATTACAATTTCTAAATTTTTATGAAATCAAACATTAAATGTTGATTAATGAAGTTAATTTTAAAAGTTAATAAATAAACTTTTAGTAAAGGTATTTTTTCCAATTTTATAATTCTTAGTGCCTTTCTGAGTGCATCATGTAGAAGGAAAACATGGAAATAATTTTAAAGATTTCTTATAACGAATTTTACTAAAAATATCCAATTGATTAAAGAAAACAAATAAACAGTAATATAATTTTTATGAAAGTATTTTTTTTTTATTTCCAATGGCAGATTATAGACAGTTACAGCAAAATAAATAAAAAGGATAGAACAATAACACAGAAAGGTACTGCAATAGAGTCTATTAATCTAACATGTCTCTAACTTACGAAAGCATAGAAAAATATAAAAGATCTCATAATAATTAAATTATTTTTGAAGCTTTTCTTGCTATTTTTCAAGCTGATACGGCAAATGATTGTAGCGGCGAAATGTGAAAGAAAGACGCTTTAACATGCGCTCAACCATGAAATTAATCATTATTATCCTATATTCATTTTATTTTTTGTTTTCGAGTCTTGAAATTTTTTTTAGAATATATATTTTTTTTGCCAACTTCATGTTTATTCCGAAAGTCGCAACGAATTTTTTTTTTCCTATTCATGAATTTGGTAATTTGTCCAGGTTCCCAGAGTAATTATATTTATTAATTTTCTTAAAATTATTTTTTCCACAAAAAAAAAAAAAAAAAAACAATTTTCAATTTTTTGAATGATTCAGATTAAATTTAAGTGAAAAAAATATTATGGAAATTTAAAAAATGATTGCAAGTATTGAAAATAAAATAAAAATGTCAAGAAAAACTCTCATGAACATTTTTATAACTTTAAATACAAAAAAATATAATTCGCGATAAAGTTAGTGTATACGCAGAAAAACTTTTGATTTTAACATTTCTTATTATTAACTTTTTTTCTTTTCAGAAATATCAATTTCTATTAAAAGAAAATGCTATACACCCTAAGATAAAAGATAGTAAAATTCACAATTAATTTCTAAAGTATTATAGAGATGAAATTTATTAGCACAAGAAATTAATAGAATATAAAAGCAATTTCATTGAATGCCTAATTTGAATTTAGACCTTTACTTCAATTTACAACTGCAATAAATCTGTACATATATATTCTTATCTCAAATAAATATAAAATTATATTTACTTATTTTATTTTAAAATATATCTGAAAAATTCAATGTGCTTTTGAAGAAATAGAATTTGTCACAACGTGACAGTAATTTTTCAACTGTATTTGAAAAATACATTTTTATTTTTAATTCATTAATATTCTAGATTTCAGGTTATATATAAACCGAAAGTCTTAAAACTCTTGTCAAAAAATTATCTTAAGTAAAGATTAAAAAATTTGCAATAAATTTCATCTTATAATACATTTGATAAATTAATCAAATATTTTACACAGAATTTAATATCAAATATATTTATTATTTTCCGTTAGATAAAAAAAATGTAGTATTAAAAGAGTTGATTTTTTTCTTATTTTAAATACTGATAATTTTCAATTATGCCTTTTTCAGTTAGCGAATAAATTTAAATTATAGATAATTCTATAAATTAATTAATGAATTATAAATTTAGATTAAAATAATGCTAAAATAGAAAAAAGTAAATACAAATTTTGAGAGGTAATTCTTTCTATTGATATTATCTTTCGTTATTTTAAGTTAGAAGGAAATTAATGTGATAAAAAGATTTATAATAATTATGAATGTGAGCTAGCAAACATATTAAAATGTATGCAATATCAAATACTTATAACTCGAAGAAATAATAATTAGGAAAACTTACTTCTACTAAAAAATATCAGCTTTGCTGCACTTTGAAATAATCCAAATGTCTTTTTACATCAAAGTTTCACATCTATTCCTGAATTATAGATAGAACAACAACAACAATGCACCATCTTTTAAATGAATATCACAATAACATAACGGATTTAATTAAAATGTTAGCATCATAAATTTTTCTTTGCAGTTATTACTGCTGTCTAATGGCGATGATTTTATTTGATATAAAATAGACAATAGAATCAAGCTTTTAACACTTAACCAAATATAGAAACCTTACTCTATCTCTTCAGAAAGAGACTAATGAAAAATATGTATATATTTTTCGAAATTTTATTTAATAATAATTATAATCTTTACGTCCAACATTTCTCTAGTTAAAAGAAACGACGAAAGAAAAAAAAATTACAAATTTAAATATTAGTCAACAATAAAAGCATTCTAGTGGGAGGAAAAAATGACGCGAATGTTTTTGTGTTGAATCAAGCGATAAAGCAGAAATGGATTTAAGATCACTGCGAGGGGTTTATTGCGTAACAATCCCCAACAACAACAACAGCATCCAGGATCGGAAGAATGAAAAAGAGAGAGAGAGAGGAATATACAGGTGATTGCGAAAAAACTTGAGAAGGGAAGGCAGGTGCAATCTTTCCTAACCAAGGGAAGCAAACGACGAAATCAGCATTGCCAAGTCGAAGTTACAAATATGTGGCTTGTCCACATAGTTGGGGCAACCAGCATGCTTGGCTCGGTGGAATCGCCTGCCCTACAACAAGTCGACCTTCACAAATACTCCAAGCTCCACCCCTCTCTTTTCACACACACACATATTTGAAAAAAAAAAAAAAAGTGCATCAACTTCCTACCTTCATTTTATGTGTGACTCTATTCGCGAATTTTGCGCTCCGGGCCATATTTTGTTTTCTCTCTAAGCTTCTTTTTGACTTGTTCGGCCGCTTTTTTTCCGGACCGCGAGGCATTTTTGGTATTTGTCGCAGAAAGCATCCTTTCCTATCCTGATATCGAGATTCTCCTTCCAATCGCTTTTGTTCCTTCTGATGCGAGTTTCGGTGTTCGGAGCGAGTTGAACATGCCCTATTTCAATCCAACCTGAAAAAAATATTGTAAAATACGAAAGAAAGGAATTTTTCGATAGCTCGTAACAATTTCCTGGTTTGAAAGTTTTTCGAATTACGTTCGAATTTTACCAATGGAAAAAAATTTATTCGAAATTTATTATTCGCATTTTATTAGTGATGTATTAGAACAAACTGAGTTTTTTGCTAGAAATTTATTATTGCCTCATATTAAATCTCATTTTATATTTATTATTAAAACAAAATTTATATGAAATATATAAGTTTCGTATATTTATATTTTGAACACTGCCTCATATTTAGAACTCGTGTTTGAACAACAGCAAATATTGTTCGGTATCTATTATATGTTCATATTTGTATTATTTTATGTATACATTTATTGTGTTAGAACAAAAACAAATTTAACATGTTCGGATGTCGGGACAATTAACAAATTGAGTTTTATCTCATAATCGTAATAAGTTATTCAGTTTTGATTTTTGACACTTGAGAATGTTCTGGAGTTTTTAAAGTGTCTTACTTTTTATATATATATATTTTTCAATATCAGAAATATATACTTTCATATGAACATTAATAGTTTCTATATTGCAAAACGTTTTCCCATTATTTAGTCATGTAAGAAAAATATTTAATCTTGATCAATTTTGGAATTTATAATCCTCTACCTTATAAGAATGTAAGTTGCAATTGCTTCTTTATGCAATCGGAATGGCAACTAAAAGCATATTGATCTCGATATCAGCTCAGTGTTTCTTGAATTAAATTTTCACATCAGATTTTCATATTAAAAAGGCTTAGAATACACATTAAAAATAACAATTTTTAATATGTGTATTCTAAGTCTTTTAACCATGGGTTACTCATCATATCATAATTTTAATCATTGGTTAATCAAAGCAGTTAGTCATCGTATGCAAAAAGCATATTGCTAATAGTGGCCAACAGTGGAAATTCTCTTGTAATAATTTGAAATTATTATGATATTTATTAATCATAAGTTAGATTTATTAGTCTTAATTTGTATTTTCGATTAAATCAGCTTAACATTGTATTTTAATGAAAAACAATGAGATGTTTAGTTCCGAGGGTCTTATGATCATTTTTACGAAATATTTTTTGATGGTTTTCGATCATTTTAAAAAAATATATCCTCTCACGATAATAATTACGCAGAATTGATTTACAGACTTCTCAAATTTACTTTTCATTTTATAGATTGCTCACAAACATTTTGTAAAGTTTAATAATATTCATTGCCTTACTTATTTTTAATATTTGCTGAATATAAATCATGTGATTTATGTGAGTTTAATGTTAATGAAAAATTTAATTACTTTACATTCGATATCATTGATTCACATCTTATTAATTACAAATATTTTCAGGAAGAAAATTTGCTATATAAATATACTTGACTTTTGTCACCAAGAGATGGCAGCACTTCAATAAACTCTAGAAAAATTTTCTTTTGAATTCGCTCACAACACTTGAATAAACTAATTCAACATCTCCATAGACACTCAGGTATCTTACTAATAAATAATGTTTATTGCTATTCTATGCAGTAGTCAGTTTGGAACTGAATTAAAAGTTTAATTAATTAATTAAATTTTTGATTTTTTACATTTTTAACAATAACCCTATTTAATTTCAAAATTATATTTTCGTTTCATTTTTGAAAACAGTAATTTCAATCAGCTACTAGGTTTTTAAATAAAATATTTACTTAAATATTTTAAATATTAATTTGTAAAAATACTTGAAACATTCATTTGTTTTATTTAAAACAAGTTTATGTGCGCTACGCTTATATCAAATCTTATGGGTTCTAAGACCAATCAAATATTAATTTTTATACAGGTAAGTTTATGCCCATTAAAAAGTGACTTTGAATTTCCATGAAGAAAAGCTTGTTTTTGATAGAAAATCAT